>PNEQ01099767.1:143059-165225 GCA_003012365.1 Medauroidea extradentata | reverse complement strand
CCGTGCATTTAATGAGTACATATTGTAGCTAAAATTTATCGGAGCAGTGTAACGTAAATGTAAACATTGTACAAGACTATGTAAATAAAAGCACGTGGCAATGTTGATGTTTACATGTAGCGGAAAGATATAAACTGGCAGAAAATAGAAATTAATCAGGGCTTTTTTTAGTGCTCACTTTATTCCGAATCACCTATAGTATAATTTAATGTTGTATTACGAGCGCAAAACGAAGTAAAGAGGACGCTTGACACTTATTATGTATTTATAAACTTCATCTGTATTCTACAAGAAACCTGCATCCCACATGTCGAGTTTCACAATTAAGGAAAATACAATTTGACAACGTTACAGAATAACTAGGTTTACAGAAGCGAAGTGGCATCGTGGTGTATTTGATATTAACGTTCAAATCGTAGAACTGAAAGTCAGGTAAGTCTATACCTCCTTGGCGCTCAACGTAATCTAGAATAAATGCTCGAAACTCGCGTACCTATAGTCATTCTCCAGATATAAGTACTTCTATAGTCGAAGACATCATCCTGGTGTTAGGAAAAGTACAAGTGAAATCTTGCCGTTCTGGAGTCATTGTTCTTGGTTCGAAGTGTGTCTTAACAGCCGACATCTCTGGGTACAAAACTAGGTTAATGCGACAGTTATGATAGTAATTACCCTACCGCGACAGCACGTTTCAGCTTTCCGTCTCCAGGTGGCGCCACGCATTACTTCGTTGCGAGGTCGCGACAACAATCGTCAGAAACTCTCATACGTGACTGTCCTAATTTATCACCTATTTTTCACAAACAACAGATCTCAAACGACCTCGAGTTAAGAAAAGGATTACCGGCATGCTAAAATCCACTGTCCTAGGCATATACAATCCTAAACTATTTCTCCATTAACTGCTACTTACCGGACAGCAGACAATGAACGAATACACGGGGCTTGAATACACATAAGACAGTAGAGTCTAACATGTAAGTCACTGAACTAGTGAAAATTTCCTTTTCCTACCTCAAGTGGCAGAGCTAAAACCAGCCACTCCTAAGTGAAAAAAAAAAAGTTAATTATTCACGTGAATTTAAGGACGTTGGGCCCGTAAAAATTCAAATTTCTATATTTGTACCAAACACTGTTCATCTTTTTACACATCAGATAACATGTCATTTCCCCAAATAAAAAAAAAACTTGGTCCGATAATTTTTAGCACAATCACCTATCAAAGTCACAAAATGGCAGTTGCGGTGTAGCCAAAATAATAAAAAATAATTAACTTGTAGGAACAAGATAATTCATACAGATTCTTAATTATGTGAGCTACTTCAAGACACTTTTGTAAACACAAAGCGATAAATTTTTGTATTTTTTAAAAATTGATGAAAACGAGTAAATTTTTGTATAACTTTGACACTTGGCTACTACTGAAATTTTCAAAACTTACTTTTGTAAAAAATGTCATTAAATGCATTGATACACTGATTTTATGTTCCTGTAATTTTGTATTCATTAGTTAATTACTTTTTTTTTGATTTTGACTACACTGCAATGGCCATTTTGGGACTTTGATGAATGATTATGGAAAAACTATGGCGCCTAATTTTTTTTTTTCATTTGGGGAAATGACGTGTTTTCTGATGTGCAAAAGTTGAACAGTGTTTGGCACAAATATAAAAAAATAAAATTGTACAGGTGCAAAGCCAGGAAAAAAGGCCACTATCTTTCGGAACATTTTCAAAGCCACACAACTCTTACAAGATTTTATTTACAGTAACGATTAAGGTCTGGGAAATTGGAATTTTGTTTTACTTTCCAATCAGTCACAAAAACAAATAAGTAATGACGAAGCTAACATGGCGTCGATGACGTCATACTACCCAATATTCCCTCTTACTTCAACACACGAGGATATGCGGGAATGTGTCTTTTTTTTTTTTTTTTTGCGGGGGCACATATAAGCGGAAATGTCTCACAGGGATAGCAAAATAACAAAGACCAGATGGATTAAACACAACTATTCGATACCATTGAACAGTAAAATAAAACCCATCCGCTCTTTGTTATTTTGCGATACAATTTTCAAGTTATACATTTTTATATATACGTCACTGTGAATATATAGGCCTTATGTGTCGACATCGCAGATGACCAGACAATACACACACCCACACTCTCTTTGACATTATCAGGAGAGCATTTTATAAAATGAATACAACACAAAATATTATTTGACCTCAACGACTTACCTTGCAACAGTAGTAACCATTTCATTCCGTTCCAGCAGATGCACTATTCCAAAATCGGATGTCTCACATAGTATTGTACACAATCCTCAACTATTCCTTCGTTCCAAAAAAAAAAAAAAAAACCCTCAATACGATAACATCTCAAACAAAGAAATACTTAATACTCATCAACACCTCACGACTTTGAATAATACAATTTCACGTAGAAGTACTACCATTTCAGCAATCTAGATCACTGACTAGCGAATCAACAAGCCCGACCTAACAAACCTTCGTTGGATACCGTTACCGTTTTCTTTCATTCTTTAATTATCAGAGACCCGGATATTAAGCGAATTAATTTAAGAAGACGTTAGTTTAAGTCCTGTACATATCAAATCCTATCGGGACTGGGTCAGTGTTACTGAAGCCATAGCCGTCTTTAGTAGAAGGCCTCGGCCTTAGATCTGGCAACACTGTCAGGAAGGGTCATTGTAAAACTTCTTGTAGCTCTCCAAAGACAATGACTCTACCTGATTCTTTATTGTGCCCTGCATACCGGCGAATCAGGGGAAGTCGTTGCCGTTAACGAGACAAAAGAAGTGTTAAAATGACCCTTCGTGACAGTGCTGCCAGATCTAAGGCCGCGGCCTTCTGCTAAAGACGGCTATGCTGAAGCGCTTCCTTGACGACTGTGAACCAATGACAAATCTGCATGTAAACACTCACCGACTGTGGTGCTATCTTGTCACATGTACAACTGTCCACTCACTGTAGGCGCAGACAATGTACAAGTAGCTAAGGACATAGTTTATACAGGACTGTGCAGTCCAGCCTGCAATTCGTTGAACCCGCGTAATTTCCGGGTCGCAATTCATAATACACCATAGTAATAAACTATTCACTATAAATTTACCGTTAACACATAATTTCAACTTTTAAAAATCACAAAGACACGTTTCGTATACTTAATTTCAAACAACACACCGACGCCCGAGGAAGTTGGCTTGGCCAGTGCAACGTCACTACCGCGCAATCGCACGAAAAATGTGTTGTCCATTTGTGTTTGTGTTCTCCAGCCTTCAAGTACTGATTCTACAAGTACTTGTGCATCTCTGTCTACGTGTTTTACAATTTATATTAAATATTCGCAGACTTCAACTATGCCCGATTAACAGAAAAGTTAAGTTGGTTCAGACCAGATATAACTAAGACATGGTATTAGCAAATTAAAGGTTTGGGCCTACAAACTGCTAGAGATGTCAGAGTTAGCTTGGAAATGTTAGAGAGATTTATCATCTGTTTGCTTTTATTTGGACTAGTGAAATTGTTTGACATATTTCTCAGAGATTTTGGTCGTCAGTCATAAGAATTATTTAGGCATGTTTTTTTAAAGAAGATAGTTAAGAATAACATTTTTGCTATCAGATTAAGTGTGATTGAGTATATAATATATGAACACATTGCAGCTATTTGTATTTTTATCAGGGCAAATGAGCCATATTTAAAGCATCTCTTTAACTGTATCTTGATTTGTAATCAAATTGAACTATTAATATATACATTTTTTATAATTTTTACATCATATTTGTTTTTTATAATGAGGAATTGGGAAGTATAAAAAAAAGTGTGATCATCCTGATCACTGCTCTTGTAATAAAGTGTGGAACCAAAATTTGAGAGTAATTGTTAGCCCCTATTGACTTGTGCTGCTGCAAAAGCAGTTTTTCTATATTTTACTGTTGTTGACCATGGCTAGGTCCCAACCAGGGTTACAAGATGATTTCTTGTTGTACCCAAAATTTTATGAATTTTTCAGGCCCCTGTACCTAAAAAATTGCTGTTTACTGACATGTAGGCTGGCATCCAGGACTAGATATGTATTCAAGTAAGTAGCAGCTGTTTATTGGTTGTCCCCTTACACAGTGGTATCACATGATTGGACCTGTAATTAGTTGCTTCTATACTATTGGTTTAGCGCTGTCCAGGAAGTGTCAAATAAGTCAAGAACCAATTATGCAAGTTACACTAACTTACAGGTTCCGGCCATTTTATCTCCAGTTTTCAGGGTTTTCCGAAATCCTTCCAGGAGAACATTGGGATTGTTCCATAAGGCTCCGCACCAGTTCGTATTACTGGATTATTGTATTTTCGCTCGTATGAAATCCTCAGAATAATAATAGTGAGATCTACGATTATAGCGCGAATTCTACGTTCTTTGCGCCACAGTGCAAGCATCGCAGTTGAACTTTTAACTTGTGTTTACGCTGCAATCAGTCCAACAATTCTTGTGGCCTTAATTTGTTTGATTACGGACTAAATATACGTTACAAATTACACTGCAATGCTTACACTGTACCGCAACATAAAAAATTTCACATTTATCTTCTCAGAGTTTCAAAAAAAGTGAAGAATAATATAATCGAACATGGCGAGTTTCAAACAGACCCTCGTCGACTGCTAACATATTTTCCGCGTGTACTTCTATCAACGCCTTGTTTGTATTGTTGGACGTCACGTGAAGTCCAGCAATGTAGTACCGCAGTTTAAGAGGCTACGTTTCCTCCATTGTTAATTACATTCAATTTCGTTTAAAAATTAAGGATGCGACGAATAACTGGCAATGTTCCTCATATAAACATTACAGTTTACTATTAGTTGCATATTATTGGATGAAATATGTACTAACAGTTATTTAATGTTTATTATTTGATGAGAGATAAATTATACCTTAAAATTTAAGTTGGTTTAATTATTTCAAATTTACGCTTTAATTTTTCGAATACAATGTACGTACTGAAATGTAAAGTAATTAGCTACGTTCCTTTTGAAGTTTAAATATTGATATAATTTTACTCAGGAAGGAATTAAGAATATTTCACCATAATAAGTGACACGGACTATGAGTTAGTGTGAGTGAGGCACGGCACCAAGGGCGAGGTTTATAGGCTCATCTGGTGCGGTATCGCCTCTACCGCAAGACACTGTGCAGTGGTATCGTAGATCACTCGCCTGACTGACACTTTCACTGGTGACGCCATCTTTTATTGGTGGAAAGTTTTAAGTAAAGTTCAATACACCTTTATATCGTAGTTTCACACGAATCCCGTGAGTAGTTGTTTGGATATAATAGATTGAAAAAGCAGTTTTTAGCCATTTTGAGGGGCTCCGAAATTATCTTTCTTATAAACGTAATGTTTTGAAACTACAATTCTATCATATTTTGAAGTGTTTGTTCTTTTCGTAAATGCGCAAATTAGAAACACGAGTAGGAGTTTCTTAGAAAAAAAGAGTTCTGCTAGCACGCTGCAATGCTATTTACAGGGAAGACTGGCGGGAGCCTTAAACACGCAGTCATTCAGCAGTTGGCACGTGATGAAGTATCCAAGAACACGTGACATCTAGTACACAAGTCAGTGAACCCAATATTTCTTCTTGTCTATACTTAACCAGTGACGTAATCTTGATTGGCGCATGCTCGTACCAGAATTAGAAATAATTAGTATGCTGGGCGGTTTGCCTGTGATATGTGTTTCTGCGGTTTTGTTACGCTTCTATTCCTTCGGCCTTGTATGGCGTAGGAGAGTCGTGTACATCTACGCGAGTGGCCCTCGACCACGTTCACAGAACTGCTTTAAGGCCTTGTTACGGAGTTTTGCAGTGATTCCGAAAATATTTCTTTTTATTGCTACCTAATACTCATATCAAAATTTCGCTGCACAGTTTTGATCCTTATATGTTATAATTTGTAGCTGATTTGTTTTTGTAGAATTATACTGAACGGTTTTTTAGCTTTCATTAACCAAAGTATCACGTTTTTCGTCGTGAAAATAAGCAAAAATGAAGGAAATTACTTTTTTTCTGGCGAATGGTACGTTATTTAAAAAAAAAAAAGCGTCAACAGTATTGTGCATCGTGTGATTGCACATTAACACAAATTTTTTCAAAACTTTTGGTTAAAAAGTATTTGAGTTATTGGCACCAGTCTGAAAAAAACTCGGGAACAAGCTTTAAAAAAATTACTTGCTATAGTTGGGTAGGTACTATCGGTCAAATGATACTATGAGCGATAGAAACACTCGGGAAACGTGGGAAAAGTTGACTGTTTGTTAGGCTCCGACGTGTTATGTAAGACACTGAGGGTCTTGTATCGACATTGGCTATCGTTAGAGACAATGAAGATTCATGACTTTATTCTGTATCTTCAGCTACTCTGTGATCGCGGTCTACTGCCCAGTGTCACTGAAGGCGCGATGCTCGCTTCACTCATTACTAACAGCCCACGTGCTGAGGCGAGTTGACATCAATCCTGACACTAGCCCAGTCCCCGCCCACTTCGTACTGGCATATGAGCGGCTGAGATTCATAATGGTTTAAGTCACACTTATTTAGTACTTTTGTTTTTCATTTTGTCATTCATATTATACAAATTTTCTAAAAGAATATTCTTTAGCAAATATTTCACTCATAACTGAACGTCTGAATTCCACTTGCGCACTGCAAGAATGTACAGCATTTTGCATGTGAATAACAAAAAAGGTTTTAAGTGGAAACTATTTTAACAGACTTACACCGATATAAATCTAAGCCCCTCATATATCTGCTGGAAATATACAGTAGGTTGTGTCATCATCGCCTGAATTAGCAAAGCCCCAAACTGCTCTTCCGTAGACGTACGTAGTAGTAGGTCACATACTTCGACGTGGTGACCTAGCCAATGAGGATCACCTACTGGTCGTGTGTTAGTGTGGGCGAGGTACGGCGCCAAGGGTGATGTTGACTGGCTCATCAGGTGCGGTATCGCCTCTACTGCAAGACACTGAAACAACGTGCAGTGGTATCGTAGAACACTCGCCTGACTGACACTTTCACTGCTGACCCCGTCTTTTATTGGTGGAGTGTTTTAAACGAAGTCCACTGAATGTTTCTAGAGTAGTTTCACACGGATACCTAGAATAGTTTTTCTAATACAACAGTTCTATGGGTTGTCGAAATTATTTTTTTTAAATAGACGCGATACTTTGCAACTACATTCCAGTTTTCTTGAAATTTATTCTGCACACTGAGAAAAAAATTTTGTTGGTGCAAACAAAATTTGTTTGAATCAACCAAATCATTTGTTTATAGAGGGGCAACGAAATATTTGTTTGCTCGTACCAAATTATTTTGTTCCCTCGATTTGTTTCAGGCAAATAGCTGAATGTTGTTAGCAGTACCAAATATTTAGTTGGTCACAAAAATATTTCGTTAGACATATTAAATACGCATACAATATTTTAAGAACTCAAAAAATTATATATTTTACTAACTTAAAAAATTTCAGAAATTTTAAGACTTAAAAAAAAAGTATGGTCGGGCCGGGATTTGATCCATTATCACATCACTTTCCCTTTTACGTTCATGACCTAACCAACTTTTTTTTAATAAAAATGTTTGGTACAATGGCAAGGCTAACGCCTCGCCACTGCACAAAACATTCCCCCCCTTTAAGTTAGGTAATTAATGCATTTCCCCAGTATGTTTGTATCGTGTAGTTGTCGTTGTAATGGTAAGGTGTCTTCTGGCACACAGACAAGACGAACACAAACACCCAGTCCTGAACCCGAGGAGGTGGTTGTAAATGTCACCTTCCCGGCCGGGAATCGAACCCAGGACCCTTGCCTTAGCAGCCAGGAGCGCTAACCACTGAGCCAAGCGGTCGGACACCAACTGAGCTACGACTGCTTCTGTGATATTGAGATTGTTATTTGTATAGGAAAAGTTGGGCCTAATATTAAATTACGATTGTACTGTTTTATTTTCAAACATGTTTGTTTTCCGTCTACGAAAAGGTAAACGACGTCAAATAACACTACTAAATGATTGTCGTACACCGCTGCACAAAGAACGAGACGTGCAGATGCGGTGGTTTTCAAGTTTATGGCATTTTCTTTTGTGATCGATCAAATTAACCACTTTGAAATGGTTATAGCTAAAATTAAGATGCTTGAATTATGCTGATTAACAGTTTAGACGTCCTACTTGTCGCACAAACTTATATTTTGAATGTTGAGGTATACAGTGTTCGCCATCTTGTCGTTCACGCACGCCAGACTGCCATCTTCCGCGAGTCAACCAAATGGATTTAGTTTTGCCAACAAAATCATTTAGTCCATCGAAAAAAATTGTTGGTTCAAAGCACATCACTCATAACTAACAATATTATTTTGTTGACCAGTTGTAACAAGTTGTTTGTTTACACAAAATATTTAATTGACGTCCTATAGTAACCAAATATACGTTTGGCACAAACAAATTGCGTTTAAATGAATAATTTGGTCGAGGGAAATAACTAAATTAGTTTGGAGGACTCCAAGCTTGGTCTTACCAACAAAATATTGTTTGGCTGAAGCAAACATCACCCAAACAAATATATTTAGTACAATGAAACAATTCTTTCTCTCAGTGCATGACAAATTAATGAAGGATTCCATTATTATTTGTTTCAAGCAGTTTACCAAGAATATATCCTACACATTGTCGCATATAAAAGTTTACTATACAATTATAATAAATGTTATGGCTCAAAAACTAAAAATACAATTAAATTGTATAACACTCCCCCTTAAGGGCGCGGTCTACCGCAATTTTCATCACCATTTTTTTATTTTTTATTTGTACCAGATAATATTTTTCTTATTTTAGACATAAAATATGACTAAATTTGGCTCTTGTGAAATTTTTTTATCTCTCATAGTTTTCGCGTAATGGCTTGTTCAAGTCATATTTTGCATGTTTCCGTTTTAACGACTACACTAAAACCAACTGATATACCAATCTCAAAAAAGTCACAGTGGATAAAAACATTGCAGGCTACAATGACATGCTCATAAAATTTAAGAATAAAAATTATTTGAATTTTAAAAAATTTCTCAAACTGAAAATAAACATTTAAAAAGTTCAATCATTTTTTTAAAATACAAATAATGTTTATTCTTTAATTTTATGAGCATGACATTGTAGCCTGCAATGTCTTTATTCACTGTGATTTTTTTTAGATTGGTATATCAGTTGGTTTTAGTGTAGTCGTTAAAACGGAAACATGAAAAATATGACTTTAACAAGCCATTACGCGAAAACTATCAGAGATAAAAAAATTCATAAGAGCCAAATTTTGTCACATTTTGTGTCTAGAATAAGAAAAAAATATCTGGTACAAATACAAAATTAAAAAATGATGATGAAAATTGTGGTAGACAGCGCCTTAAGGCGGCCGTCTGGTGAAGGGTGTATTTGTGTGTGTGAGACGGAAATCGATGAGGTGCTGCGAGTAATGCCGGCCGGTACATTTTACGATATAACCTCTGCGCTGTGGGATTTAAAGCTACTTTTATCGAACTCGTCACAGTATAAAACTCCAATTTAATTTCAGAACACCATTTCGAACGAGTCCGTTACACTTATCTTGATGAAAAACCGCCTGAAAAACAGATTTTAGCCAAGTTTGAGGGCATTAAAATATTGCTTCCAAATTTGCGTGGAGTCTTGTGTTACAAACAGTCGGAAGTGTGTTTTCTTTTTCGTAGGTAAGTATGTGCACGCGCGTTTTCTTGCCTCTGAGTGAAAAACTTAACCCCGAACACGCAGCGCGCAGTTGGAGCGCCAGCCAGGCGGCTGCCTCAAGGACAGTTCTCAGCAACGTTAATCACCATATTTTATTTTTATGTTTGTACACGATATTTTTTGTATTTTAGACACAAATTGCGACTAAATTGTACATTTATGAGAATTTTTTATCTCTCATAGTTTTTGCGTAATGACTCGTATATGTCAAAACTTGCATGTAACGGTTTTCAGTAAAACACTAAAACAGACTGACATACCAAACAGAAAATAATTCACAGCGATCAACGATGTTGTAAACTACAAGGTCTATCTACTATGTAAAACCACAAAATAAATAATTTTTGTATTTAAAAATTGTTGATTTTTTTTATTTTCAGTTGCAGCATTTTGATTTCGACGCAAATATATTTTATTTTTACATATGAGAACTTAGTCACAATTTATGTCTAAAATACGAAGAAAAATCTTGTAGAAACATAAAAATAAACATATGTCGATGAACACTGCTGTAGACCGTGCCATAATGGCGAAGTTATCAGCGCTGGTGAGGGATGATAATGAGACAAGTATGGATCAGCACAGGAATGACGGAGTGGGAGAAACCGGAGATCCCTGAGAAAATGCGTCGATTGATAGCATCATACAGCACGATTATTACGTGCGAAAATAAGGGTCGGGCCGCCGTTAGGCCAATTTTAAAAACTACGCAACAACGCTAGAAACGCATTTAGTAAAATACGCGACAAAATTTCAGCCGTTTATAAACATTGCAAGCGATACGATGTAACCAACACTACCACTCAAAACTTTGAAGCAACAACATAACGTTTCTCTTTGTATTCTCCCATTACGATTATGATTTGCCACTCATCTCTGTTTTCTCAACATTCTGTTGTTGCGTTATTTTGAATTAGTGACCAAATAAATATAAGCACTATGTATTAGAAGACGAATTCTTAGAGACAATGGTAAGTCGCGGGAAAAGTTGATTGCTTGCTAGACTCCAACACGCTATGTATGACACTGAAGGTATTGCACCTATATTGGTTGTCGTTCATATGAAACACTGTGAGGCTCTTCATCAGACCCAATTATAACAGAACATTCTTAACCAGAACGTGTGTGGTTTGCCAGAAAACTGTTCCGTACGTGTCACAATTGAGATAATACAGTTTATTGGAGACTATGTGAAATATTTTCGCGATTTTCCAGTGTCTCTACGAATTCTAATCAACACAAAAAAAAAGTAACGAAATGACGGAATCACAGTCTTCTAAAGACAATTGACACTAGTTTCAAATGTTTTCGCCAAACAAACTGTCGATATAGAAGGCGGTGAAACGCTAAAAGTTGAAAGTTGGTGTACTCTCGCGTTACAGCCTTGCGTACTTGCGTTTCTCGTGTATTTTATAAACGGCTATGT
The DNA here is from genome assembly GCA_003012365.1 of Medauroidea extradentata. Taxonomy (NCBI): domain Eukaryota; kingdom Metazoa; phylum Arthropoda; class Insecta; order Phasmatodea; family Phasmatidae; genus Medauroidea; species Medauroidea extradentata. The sequence continues at coordinate 153,975 of PNEQ01099767.1, read as the reverse complement.
ATCTGTTTTGTATGTTCAATGTTGTCGGCCTAATAGGAGGCGAGCTGCCTATCCACTACGCCTGCTGCAACCTTCCACTGGAGACAGAGATGGCATGTTACGAAATACGCAGTTTGTTTGTTGAGTTATTACGCAACCGCCCAAAGTTCAAATCAACTTACTGTCGAAGAAGTGATGAGGTTGGTAATATACAACAGTTGAATAAACACCTTTTCGAGATACTTTCGCGCTTAACCAGAATAACACATTAAAGTCAAAAAGATAATTTATGGTAATTTGAGTGAGCGAGTGAAGAGTAATAAACGAACTTCGTATGCAGACGTAAGTTAGAAAAATCAATTATGTTGCAGATTATTCATGACCCTGTTCAGAGCGACTCGGCTAATTGAAACTCAGAAAGTTTGGGGATGGGACAGGGAAGTGTCTAGCGTCATAAACTGATGTTAGCTTAGTGTTCTTGTAATTAATAACGTCACACGCTTATATACGCCTCAGTTAATGTATGTGGCACACGTTTAGCCAGACCTGCTTTAGCACTAATAGACAATTTTTTTTTAGATTTTGTAAAAACAAATTTTTATTCGCGATCCTGAAACCATACGAAAACATTCATATTTGCTTGCCAGTACTGTATAGTTTATGAAGGTGCAAATAAGTGTATTTGAAAATTAGGTTGCATAGTCATTCCGTAAAAATGTACTTACAAGCTACTGACGGTAAAATGAGTACGTTTGAAGCATTGGTTATTTTTCCCCGTTCAGTCAAATTGTACTTTCCCACGTTTGTTTTCATAAACGTTGTAGTAAAAGCAACAAACACAAAATGTAACATTGCTCGGAAGTTAACGTTCGACGCCATATTATATTACGAGGGTTATTTTTTTTAACCTCCGATCGGCTGAAATAAAAAAAAAAGTGGAATGAACTAGCAAATTATGTTAATGTCAAAAGAAACGTACATCTTTACACTATTGTTCCACATAATCGCCGGGCAGATTGAGGTATTTGTCGTACCAATGCACCAGCTTGCCGATACCCTATGCAATGAACGTTCTAACAGTGTCCTGCAGTTCATCATGGGTGTTGAAGCTCGTCCTCCAAGCCACTTGTTCAACGTGGGTACAAGGTGGAAGTGACTCGGTGCCAAATCCGGACTGTAAGGAGGGTATCGACAAGCTGGTGCATCGGTACGACAAATGTCTCAAACTTCACGGTGATTATGTGGAACAATAGTGTCAAGATGTACGTTTCTTTTGACATTAACATAATTTCCTAATTCATTCCCGTTTTTTTTATTACAGCCGATCTGAGGTTGAAAAAAAAAATAACCCTCGTATATTATATTACTCTTATTTTGTGACAAGACAGGCTTTAAAAGCGTTCACTTTAAGTGACTAGTCTGTTTCTATTGTCACCGGGAAAGAACTCATTCTTTGATATCTTAAACCATCAGACAGCTTGCCTGAATATTTAAGATCACTACAGGCAGTTGACTGACATACTCATTTATCCGCAGTGGTGCAGTGATTACTTCCGCAAATAAATGATCTTGACTGACAATATGCGTGTGCCTATCAGTAATCTGTACTGTTCAAACAGTGTGAAAATTCGGAACAAAAAAAATGTCAGTGCTTACGAGAAAAAGTCGTTATCCAAAGAAGCTACGATGAACGCGGTGTTGCGGCGAAAATTAAATCAAGTAGATCTGAGTTTGCATACACACGCACACATACGCACACGGTATATATATATACGGATGTTTGTATATATGCATGTACCGATAAACTCCGATGCCTCGTCTGCCCGAATACCACGAAACTTGGCAGATATAAGTGTTTTTTTTTTGGGAAAACATATATGTTATTATTTTACTCTGATTCGCCAACTCACCACAAGATGGCGCTGCCCTGCAAAACATAAAATTCTATGCAGAATATTTTAGCGATAGCCATATCGCTGTAATTCGCTACTAGAAGGAGCTGCAGTGCATAAACTTATATACGTAGCTCTCCCCTACGTCATGAAAAGTATAAGATAGGGTGGGGAGGGGTTGTTGAATTTTGACTAATATATATTTATATGCATACACTGGCTGGACAGCGTCTGTCGAGTTCGACAAGAGAGCAATAGAGAGAGAGAGAGAGAAAGAGAGAGAGAGAGAGAGTGTGTGTTAAGTTAAGTGTTTGAGCGATGCAATATGTAAACTGAAGAAAAGGGCAGTACTAGAGAAAAATTTCTCCAAATTTCAAGCAATTTTTTTAGCAGCGCTAATGAGTGCCGGCAGACTTACGTCGAAGAGCAACGCGTCGTAATATACAGAGTTGCAACAGAACACTGTACGAGTAACCACGATAGTTCTCCTTAATCAATGAGAACTTAACGATCACTAGATGCATTAGTATTTCGCGTATTGATTGTAGGTCAGGTTGAACGCCAATAACCTGTATATCACTGTAACTTCCGTGACAAGACGACAGCTGTTTTGACACACCTTTGGAGGTTACAAGTCAGTAATAAATAATAAAATAATTCTTGGGACTACCCACTTGTATGGTTAGGAGTCAGTGGATATTCGACTTTGGCCAGTGTGTGTATAGTACTGAGAAGTCTAGAAAGATTAATACGCGAAATACTCGTGCCTCTAGTGATCACGTATAGGTAGAGACGTGCAAAATTCGAGTTTTCGTTTGGGCACAAGCCATATTTCAAACATGTGTAAGTTTGTGTCACTTTCACAATTGGTTCTTGACTTTTAACACCTCCTGTAGAGCGCTGAGCCAGTAGTATAGAAACAACTAAATGTAGGTCCAATAATGAAGTATCACTGTGTAAGGGAACAACTAATGAGCAACTGCTGCCAACTTGAATACACATATATTTTTGAGGCTAGCCTACATGTCATTGAACCCGCGATTTTTTTTTCCGTCTCTACGTATAAGTGACAATAGCCCGATAGTCTCTCAGGTAAGTTGTCAGTAATAGCATTGCCATCTTTAGTAGAAGGCTGCGGCTTTAGATCCGGCAACCCTGCCAGGAAGGGTAATTTTAACACTTATTTCCTATCACCAACGGCAATGGCTTCAACTGATTAGCCGGTATGTAGGGTAGAATAATGAATCAGGTACAGCCATTGCCTACGGAGAGTTAAAAGAAGTGTTAAAATGACCCTTGTGTGCAGGGTTGCCAGATATAAGGCCGCGTCCTTCTACTAAAGATGGCTATGGTAACACTCGACTAGTCGTCGGTTCGACCTCTGCCGTCTTCAGTTCGCTTGGACAGTAAGTAGGGACCACTATTTTTGGTGAAAAGAATTTTGCCCCAGTTTGTTTCATTACCTGACGTGCACATCTTCAGCTATGCTTCATGGTTATTGGCAACACGACTTTGTGAAGTGACGTCTCTCATTTGATTACGCCAAATACAGTCAGGTTTCTGCAGCACCACACGTCTGTGATTGCTGGTAGAAGCACAGAATATTTAGGAATACAGAAGTGAAATAGCCGGCAGGCCAGCTAACCCAGTCACACACGCCAGCAAAATGTCTTCCCTGGTCGGCAACATGGCGGAAACACCTACAGCCAATCAGCGTGAGGCAGCTGTTCTGATAATCGGCAGTCGGACCAATAGGAAACCTGCAGTAACATGCAGGAGCCAAACATACACGGGGCTGGTATTAACAATCTCGGGCAGCCGATAAGCTGCGAAGTTCACCCGTATCAAACGTGCCGCCACGTCATTTCGCGTCTGTATTACTATCTAGTCTGTGGTAGAACCCCAAGACACGAGAGAGTTAAAACATCCTGCCAATAACAATGAAGCACAGCTGCAGATGTACACGTAAGGCACAGAAGCAAACAGGGCCATAATTATTCTCGCGAAAAGTTCGTGACTATAGACGTAGCTGTCGTCATAAACATGTTTACTTCAGACATATTGCTCGGCGTGCGTCCATGGATGACACTGGTTTGCCGATTACAAGTCGACTGCACGAGGAAACACGGCTCTAGGACGACAATGAAGACTTGTTGGGTGCTGCAACCACCTGACGCCCGCGAGGCAGCTGGGTGCCCGACGAAGAATTGACGCCCGGCAATTTGCAAGACGACCTCGTCGGCGAGATGAATCGCTTATTCCTCTCCTCATCCCAAGTCTCTCTTCCTCTCTCTCTCTGTCTCTCTGGCGGCGCCTTCACAATTACCCCTGCCGCTGGTAGTCTCGTGGAGGGGGGCAACATCGCCGACCCACATCGGCTGCGACCTCGTCGGCTTGCCCTTTACCGCGCGCTCCTAATTCTCTCCCTCCTCTTCAACCACTGCCACCCATCTCAGGCGGCGGCGAAGAAAGCAGTTCCAACGCCTGTCCAGAGGAAAACAAAACTCAGGAGGAGAAAAAAAGATGGAAGTAGTGAGTTGAAAAGACGATGGCGCAGGTGAGTGAGTCCTCGGCCATTGATTCGCCTGGACGAGATGAGATGTAATGCGTGACCCCTGACGATGACCCGCGCGGGTCACGAGGAGGACGTCTTCGCTCGTGACTACGTGTTTATCCCCTCCCCCCCTGCCGGCACCCTGGGGCTGAAGAGCCACTGGGCAGGACTTGAAGAGAGGTTGTAGCGTGGTAATAGCTCCGTGCCTCCGGTCAGAGGTCGTCGCACAGCTTCACACGTCGCGTCAACGTACCAGGGGGAGGAGCGTTACGACGGGCCTAACCTCCGACGTCAACTGGAAATACTACCTCTACGACTCAGGCGTAGGGATACATATGAACTGTCCAAATGTTCAACTGTCCTAAATTTTAATGGTACCTTCCTTTGGTTGATAAGACTCTTTCTTGAACCACAAAATCTAACCTAACCGTAACAAACCTAACTTAACCGTACCTATCATAACCTGAAAACAGATTTATGTTTAACAGTCTCGGAATAACACCAGTCAACATCACTACAAGGTGCTCAGCCAATCAGGAGAGTACTTGCCTCTCATTGGCCGAGAGCCCAGCCAATCACACATGCTTTGCCGCTATTTGGCCGAGCAGCTTAGAGACCATCGAGGCTATATAAGCCCCAATTTTCTAGCGAACTTCATTCGCATCTTGGTATTCCGACCAGCTGTGTCTCAGCCTGAAGACGGGGATAGATCGCAATCCCCGAAACGTTGCATTTTTTCTTTGGTTTTAACTTGTGTTGTCTTGTCTGTTGTCTTTTGTTTGTTGTCCTTTGTTTACTTTTTTTGTCTATTTCCATCTTTTTTCATACTGGGAATCTGGTTCTATATTTGTGTCTGTCATTTGTGTCTGGGTGTTGTGCCGATATTCGGCTGAATTCTATCTCTAGAATTCTTTGTGTTGTCTAATATAAAAATTATTTGAAAAAAAAAAAACTGACTGAATTCCTCTGGGATTGTATTTTTTTCTATTTTTGTGTGTGTTTTATATTTGTTTTTTCCTGTCCGTTTTCATACTTTGTCATTCAACATAGGTTTGATCAGCAAAACATGAGCAATGGCGTATGTCCACAAACAAATAAATTCTAATTGTAAACTCCCATTGCAGCAAACATTTAAAAAAATAATCTTCCAGGTACCTATTCAATGGCTCTCCAACCAAGCTCGTTGTTCCCAAATAGGTAGGCAGACTTAACGCAGAGTTGTTAACGACAATGTTGGCTAGCCTGCAGGCGCACCAGTGACGTCAGGCAGATACAGCGAGAGACGACGTGACGTGCTCGGAGGACTATGGACGGCGGACGTGAAGGTTAGCTGGGGACGTAAAAGGGGGCAAATGGCTGCTCCACCGTGGTCGTAGAGGGGCGTGGAAGAGGTAATAGCTCGACGATAAAGCTGTACTACAAACATCTCGTAGCTGGGAGAGACTGTGCACGCGATGCGGCGCTCAGCCGGCCCAGAGGTTTGCTAATGATGGGGTGCTTGTACTGGCAATTCTGTGTCTCAGCTCTGCGGTCGACTCATAGAATGCTCGATGACACTGAGCCACGACTTTATAGTGATAAGATTTCTGCGTCAGTTTGCTTCAGTGCCTCGTATACTCGTCTGCGCCACTGCTTCGTGGTCAGTGATTGGCTGAATGTAACTATCACGTGTCTTAACATTTTACTGCAAATCACACATGTGTGTTATACGCAGTACTTTATTCTGATTGGTAGGGCCAAAAGTGGAAACGTCTTTACACACAGACACTATGCCTAGAGACGCTGGAAAATCGCGGGAATAGTTGACTGTTTGCTAGGCTCCAACGTGATGTATATAACACTGAAATTACTTGTTCAATTGGTCCTGGGACTTATTTGAAACCTCGTGTAAATCGCTCAGCAATAGTAAACATGTAACTAAATGCTGGCCCATATCACTGTATCAGCGAGAAACTAATGAACAGCTACGCCACTTTTTGTTCTACCCATTAGTGAACGTATATCACTTGTACAGGTTTTGAAATCTAAAATTTCATCAATTGAATTCGCAAACTTTTCGGCACCCTAACAACGTCCCTATCGCAAGAAGGAACTAGCATTCTATACACTTTTTTTAATGAATCAGTACAATTTCCGGCTGCCTACCAATAGGAGTCCTAGAGTTGTACACGTGTGTATTTGAAATATAACTGTAGTCTCGTTCCATGTGTCTATTTGTTTGACAATGCCGTGTCCTGTTGCGGAGAATGTATGTGTCCAATAATTATACATTCCACAGTAGAGTGGCCAATCGCCCGTAAAACAGTCACAGAAGTAAATGGCATCACATACTCTCTCATAGAAAATGAAATCACAGATTGTATAGTAATATGTACAGAGCAGTCCAGTCTATACTGTCACCAGATATTAAGGCTTCGCCCCAGGAAGTTTTACAGTTATTAAAAAACAAAGTTTTTAAAGCAAGATAATTTTCGTATTGAATAATCCCAACACTTTTTTGTCACAATTACGTCATAATTTGTACCTAATTTTATGGTAGCAATAAACCAAATAGTTTTTTAAATTTTTTACCAGAACTATCACTAATTTTGTTATGAAAATAAGCCACTATTAAACGAAATATTTTTTTATGATCAAACAGTGCATTATTGAGAAATACGAGTATTTTTTAAAAAATAATTTCGTTAAAAAAGTTTTGAGTTTTTTGGCACCAATGTAAGAAGAAACTGCGTAGCGTGTTAAGTTCTCAAAACAATTTGATGACCAAATAGGAGAGAAATGTAAGTGTGGGACATATATTGGTTTTGTAAAGACCCCGTGGGCTTCAGTGGACCTGGCCCAAATAATTAGGCAAGCAGTAAAATATTAGTGAGAACATTCATGTTATGCAGTTCAGATTAGAAAATATGATTTATGTTTGCTTCACACTGTTTGTTTTTGGCGCTTATAAGGCAATGTGTGTGAGGTTGACTAAGGGGATGTAGGCAGAGGGAGAAGAGAAAAGTCCAGAGTTTGCTGGAGGATAGAAAGGGGGATGGGGGGTAGTCCATGGTAAGAACGGTGAGGGAGTGGAATGTTTTGCAGGAGAACCTGGTGATGGAGAGGAATGCTGGACGGTTTGAGAAGCATTACAAAGTAAAATAAACTACATAGTCTTAACGTGCGGATCCCTACCGCAGACCTTCCAGAAACAAAAAAATATCAGGAGATTTTTAAAATGTCTCCCCTCCCCCTCCCCCAAGACATGAAAATACTTACCGTATTAATTTCACTTCCGATATTTTCTGTCACGGGAACATTAAGTAAGTAAAACCCCGATTATCCGTGCCCCGATTAACCGGTTTTTGGATTATCCGTGCGGCTTTCTGTATGTTGAACACTGTAAAAACCAAACATTTTTGTAAAATAAATTTTTAGGAACATAATAGTGTCAAATCTGGCGCGCAAGAATGGATTAATGAGACCGCGCAAAAGTGGATTAACAAAATTTCAACATAATTTTTCTCTTTTTTTTTTTTACCGTGCACCCCAGATATACTTTTATTTATTTTGGTAAAAACGTTGTGAAATACGTTATTGATAGGTAAAACCGTTACTCATTATGGTGTTTGAGTTAATTAAATGTAAATGTAAATTTTTTTTACATTTTTATATTAACAGCTGTGCTATTTTCGGGTTATCCGTGTTTCCGAATTATCCGTGCATGGCGCAGCACCAATTAACACGGATAATCGGGAGTTTACCATACTGTTTCCTTGCATAGACACAGTGTTTTCTTTGTATTTTTTGTTGCTGTAACGTGTTTCACAACGTCTTCCTTGCTACTATGTACCACGGAAATTTCATTTCTGAACATACAAACGAAAGTATATACTTAGGGACGTTTATTTACACGTACAAAATATAGACGCAGATAGTATCACTCTTTAAAAAATTTGATTTTTCGTACACTGAATCGCATTTATTGAACACTTCTTTTTGCACGATATAGCCGAAATGCCGCAGTGATTAATGTATCATTGAGAACGCAAACATGTTACAAAACTCACTGGCAGCGAATATCAATAAATTCAATCAATCGATCGTGTTTGGTAAGCATGTTTGATAAACTGACCTTATAATAACCGCACCGATTTAATTGAATGATTGGTGTTCTTAAGAGAACAAAAAATTAATTGTGACTTGATCTAAAAAAAATCAGGAGATTGAATCGGAAAGGTGGAAGACAATTTATAAAATAGGGAGTCTCCGGTTAAAATCAGGGTAGTTGGAATGTCTGCAGTTTTGGTATGCTCCATTTCATATAAGTTTGGATAAATATGACAGCAACTCATGGGCAATAATTTGTAATATATTGTTATTTTCGTCACCGCACAAGACCAACTTTGCAGTAGAAATGCTGCAATGGACATTCCAGGTTCATTTTAGAGGTAAAAATGTCTTACATTATGCAACAAATCACAACATACTAACAAATTATTGCCCATAAGTTGACGTCAAACTATACAAACTTATATGAAGCAGAGTATACGAGACTACACAAGTGTTCAAATAAGAGCGAGCGAGATAGACGCATCTTTATTATTGCTGCAAGTTGGGCGGCGCTGTATAGGCGAGGCAGTTCACTGGTGGACAGAGATGTCGCCGGGACGGGGCCCGTGTATAAGGTAGCAGATGTTGACAACTTGTCGGATAGTAAAATAAGGTGATACCGTCGTCCATTGTGGCTGGGCGGACCAAGACATGGGCTGCTCTAGGCCTACATTACGAGGTAGACCGCGGCAGGGACAGGAAGAACCAGCACTGCGACCATGTGTAGCTGACGTCCTACCTCTCGCATACACATATATAACGTCTGCATATGTTTGTATGCGTGTATGTGGGGGGGGGGAGAGGTAGTTTATTGTGTACTTTGACAAACGAGAAGTTCTTATGGCGCCCATTAATCCCACGGGTTCTTGCGAACGTTATATTGTAAATCCTGAATGGGAGCACACAGGAAAAAAATAATTCGTTGCAGACACAAATTATTTTGTAAGTATTGACCTTGTAAAATATTTTTTGGGGTCACCACGAAAATATCTTGCTGTCGCTACTAAAATATTGTGGTCACCAAAAATTATTTTGTGTATAGGCTACTAAAAGTAATTTGGCAGGAAAAAATTTACTACAAAATTTTTCTTTCAGTGCATTCACCGTAAAATAGCTGTATACATTTGTCGAAAATCGTTTTTACAGTGTGGCCAATTTTATCGAATTTTGTCTAATCATAGACTTAAAAAAGATACCTAAAAGTAGCCAGAACTGTATAAAAAATTTTGTTTCGAAAAAATTAGACTATAAATATTTAAAGCGATTTTCAACGAATCTACATAGCCGTTTTACAATTTCACTTTTTTATTTTATTATTTTTGTAAAGGATTTGTAAACTACTTACGTGGGAACTCGTGGCATTACGCTTCTTCTGAAAAGGCCTTATTCCGCGCAAAGAATATAGACTCGCAGTAAAGTCATTTCTGCACTGGAATGTTCGTCTGTGCTAGGTTGTTGTCACTTGCTCCAGGGAGCATACTTCTGTGAAGTCTAAGCTAGAGCTAAATCATGTTAACGGCTCGGCCTCTCAAGCTCACGGCCGCAGAATTCAAATGAGGAACCAATAATGAAATTAATTAATCCTCAACAGATACACTTTGAAAACAGCACTTTCAAACAGAATGTGGCTATGCAACGTAACTTAGGAAAAATTTCTTTAGTGAAAAACCTTGCAAATGTTCTGATTTTTGGTACTTAACGCATAAGGATAGTATATAAAGTTTATATTACATAAAATAAAATTATAGGAACATGTTTATTTACATAAATTCTCTTCTGGTATAATATTTATTAAAACGTAAAGTGCCTCAAAGCGTTTAGATAGATACCTGACAAATTTACGTTTTCGTTTGTACACAAGCTGTATTTCAAGCATATGTAAGTTCGTGTCGCTTTCGCAATTGGTTCTTGACTTACATGATGATACTTTCTGGAGAGCGCTGAGCCAATAGTCTAGAAGCAACTAAATACAGGTCCAACAATGTGATATCACTGTGTGCAGGGGACAGCCAATGAGAAACTGCTGCCTACTTGAATAAACATATAGTCTTGGAAGCTTGCCTTACAGGTCAGTGAACACACACAATTTTCCAGTCTCTACGGGTTAGAGGTCTGTAAAATTCGCATTATTATTTTGTGACAAACTAGACTGCATTTCCCTATATAAACCTGAGTACAGCATGTGATAACATTGGCCACGAGTAGAGACATGAACTTTTCGCGAAAAGAAATTTGCCTCACTTTGTGTCAGTGACTTGTGTGCACGTCTGCAGACTTGCTTCACGGTCAGAGATTGGATGTTTTGACATTATGTGTCGTGGGGTTTTACACGCAAATCACAGACGTGTGGTGTTACAGTAACCTTATTGTGATTGGTACAGTCAAATGAGAAACGTCAC
>PNEQ01099767.1:115873-142959 GCA_003012365.1 Medauroidea extradentata | reverse complement strand
GTGGGGCAAAATTCTTTTCGCGAAAAGTTCATGTCTCTAGCCACGAGCATCTATACCATGTCAGTTACGTGTGTGGCCGCATTACAAGTGGTTGGTCAATCTGCAGTGAAGCTTTTGTTTAATTTGTCAGATACATTCTCCACGGCAGGCCACGATATGTTTGGCCAATGAGAGACGACGCTAACCAATATCCACTCGGTTGGAGTCTAGGCTGCTGGTAAAAAATATAGTGAATTAGGCACGTCTCTACTAACGAACTGAGATTAGAGATGATATTTTACCGCGAGAAAACTTGACTATAAACTGGGTTTCGACGTACGTTTAGCTTATTAAAAAAAAAAGACTGGCTTTTGCTTGTACGTGGAACTGTTGCCCTATTTGACTAATCCAATAAAATCCCCGCTATTGTAATATTTGATACCTATTGTTAGTGAAGAGGTTTTGATCAGCGCTTAACGTCGAGGTCTTTAGCGCTGGTGAAGGGTGATATGAGGTGAGTATGGAGCAGCGCCGGAATGATAATGGCGGGAGATCGCCGAGAAAACCCGCCGACCAGCGGCATCGTCCGGCACGATTCCCACCTGCGAAAATCCGGGGAACGACCCCGCCGGGAATCGAACCCGTATCGCCTTGGTGGGAGGCGAGAGGTCTGACCATACGGCCACTATTAGAGCCTCGATTTTATGACGAAAAGACTTATGCAACGTTTGGTTTCAATACATTATGTTTTCGTCTGCAGCTGTGCTACATCGTCTGTGATTTGATGATTTTACTCTCACTTGCCTTGGCAAATTACAGACTTACGGAGTCACAGTAGTCTTATTCTGATTGGTGCAGTCAAATGGGACACATGCCTGAACAAAGACACGCTGCCAATAACCATGAAGCACAGCTGCAGGTGTATACGTAAGACACTGAAACAAAGTGGGACAAAACTATTATCGCGACAAAATCGTGTCCCTACCTTTTATTAGTCTGCAGGCAGCTATGCTGTGTCATACTTGTAACACCCAATCATACATGTCAGAAGAAATAACAGTGTTTTGACGGGTATGTTTGCACAAAACATTTCTGCGATAAACCATCATCTCTAACTACTATCTGAACTGAATATTTCAATCGAAGCAGAAATGTGCATGCATTTCATCTCATTCTTGTCATGTATTTACGTAATTCTCCGTTCTTTCTTGATTGTTAACTTTATTTCCTTAAGCTATGGACAGGAAAATTTCGCGAATTCAGTGACCGGCGTGTTATAATCAACAATCCTATCCATACTCAAACCCAGACCATTTGTCCACTAGCTGCTACTCAGTGGGACAGCAGACAATGAACGAATAGATGGGGCTTTAGAACGCGTAAAGACAATTGATTCTAACGTGCAGGTAATTGAATCTGTGAAAATTTCCTGTCCCTACGCGTTCAGTGATGAATTGTTATTATAGGTACGTCAGTTTCGCGGATTCATCTGGCAGTAGCCTAGATTGCTCAGTCCTGTACACGCTCTGGACACAGTCGATTATTCATTGGCTTACAACATTACAAGCGATAGCTCTATGAATCATTTCCTTATTTACTACTGGCTTGCAGTAGTCAAATCCGTTTCGTGACAGCCGCCAGCAAGTCACACACGTGATTATGAAGTATATAGTTTTGTCGTTCAACCTGACCTGGAATGTACTTGCGGAATAACGTACCCCTAATTATTATTAAAGAACGGGATGATTCATGAGTTAACTGACATCTAGACTAGACCTCCAAGAATATATGATAACTCAAGCAAATAACCTGCTCATTGGTTTTTCGTTGACACTGTGATACCATATCATTGGACATTCAATAAGTTGCTTCTTTATTATGGGCGTAGCGCAGTCCAAAAGTTGGGAAAAAGTCACAAATAATTTGTTGCATGTAGTTTTACTGGGACAGTGGTAACACTATGGTTATCACTTTGCTGTAGTCAAAGTCTCTCACGGAGGTGTCGGGAATGTAGGCGTATCAATACACACACTCCTTCCTGCTGGTTCGCCTGGTTTACATCCAGGACATGATATTTGTCTACAGGAAAATCGACAGAGCATCGCGTGTGGCAATACCGGTGAGAGCGAAGGAAAGAAAAAACCGGAGGCTCGACACGTTCGAGGAATGTCGAATTTGTAAAAGTGGCCCTCGCCTCGAGTCCGCGACCTTCCGCACCCATATCCAGACGGTCGAGGTCAACCCGCGCAGGTATTCGGATGATTGCTTTGCGCCGTCCACTCTCGTTGGGATTCAAATGACAGACACGGTGTAAGTGCTAGGCATCCGTCTGATTATCCGAGATTTTTCCTTACACGTGTGACTCAACTCTAGCTGTGAACACAACCTTCCTGCTCTCGCTGTATCCTACCTACTCTTTACTCAGGAAGATCTGATCATTTACTGTCTATACACTGGGTTTGCTATTTAGACGTTTATCATCGGTAGAGTCTCGAGTTTGTCATGAAAAGATCTTTGCACCACTTTGTCTAAGTTCGTAGCCATATACGTGGCCTTAGATCTTGCAACCCTGCCAGGAAGTGTAATTTTAACACTTCTTTTAGCTCTCTAAAGGCAATAGATGTACCTGATTCGTTAATATGCTCTTCATACCGGTGAATCAGGGGAAGCCAATGCCTTTGGAGAGCTAAAAGAAGTGTTAAAATGACCCTTCTTGACAGTGTTGCCAGGTATAAGGGCGCGGCCTTCTACTGAAGATGGCTATGCTAAGTTCCGTACGTGCACATCGGCAGCTCTGCTTCAAGGTTATTGGCAGCGTGTCTTTAGTCAGACACGTCTCTCATTTGACTGCACCAATCAGAACGAGGTTATTGTAACGCCATTAGTCAGTGATTTGAAAGTAAATCCCCCAGACAAGCGAGAGCTGAAACATCCAAGACCTGACCACAAAGTGAGCTGCTGGAACCAAATGATTCAAAAAGCTTTTCGCCACAAAATCGTGGCTCTAATCATGAGATAAAAACGTTTATGGACAAGAATGTTGCTAGCGACAAGTTTGGTAGACTTTTTGTTAAGAAGAAAATTTCGCTAATTCATTTTAGTATCAGCTACAATCCAAATGAATTTAAATTTCCGGTACGTACACTGATAGAAAAAATTTTGTAGGATGTCTTCCCTACAAAATTATTTTGTAGTAACCACAGAACAATTCTGTCGTGGCCACAATATTTTAGAGGTGACAACGAAATAGTTTTGTGCTGACCACTAATTTAATTTTGCAGTGCACCCACAAAATATTTTGTAGCTGCCCCAAAATATTTTCTTCCGTGTATGTTTTTGGTTGGTAACATGCTCTGGTAAAATCTGGCCAGTAAGAAACCTGCCAGTAAACCAGGACAGCTTACATCGTACCTGGTCTACTGTGAAACTGTCTGCTATGAGTGGCGACCCATGTTCTGGTGACAAGGTTCATGCATCAGTTTGCTGCAGTGCCTCGTGTGCGCGTCTGTAGCTCTGCTTCATGGTCTGTGATTGGCTGGATTTAACTATCACGTGTAACGTTTTACTACAAATCACAGCACTGTAAAAATACTTCCTCAAATGTTTAGGAAGTAATTAACCTAAACACAGTATGGAACAGTTACAATACTTCCGCCTTGTAAATATACAAACTGTTACAGTTGGTACAATACAAGTCTGGTAACTTTAGTATACATTTGACTGTTTTATAAAAAAAGTTATGAGTGCTACCTTGGATGTCTGAGAAACAATACTACCATACCTACTTTCTTAGCGCTCCTATACGCATGTGTGCAAATTTACTAACTATTTTTTAGATTGTATTCTGACTAGTAATGTCAAATGAGAAATATCTTTACACAAAGACACCGCCAATAACAAAGACGCAGAACTGCAGAGGTGGAACTAAGGCATTAAAACAAGTTGGTGCAGGAATATTGTCGTAAAAATCAAAGGTCTCTAACTACATTCTAAAAAACTATAGTTTGTAAATTTACCACACTTGCGTAGAGGGGCGCTAAAGAAGTAGATATGGTCTAAATGTTTCCCAGACATACATGGTAGCAATTCTTTACTTTTCATAAAACAGTCAAATGTATACTAAAGTTACCAGACTTGAATTGTAACAGGTGTAAAAATTTGCATATTTACAAGGTGGAAGTAAGGTAACTATCCCATACTGTGTTTAGGTAATTACTTCCTAAACATTTCAGGAAGGTTTTTTTACAATGTATCTGTACTCACACACAAAGAACTAAGACTCTACTATGTACTGTACGGCGAAGTCAAACCTGCAGATCTTTGAGTTAACGAAATTTCCCTGTCTCAAATATTTAAATGTTCGACGTTCTTTTTTTTTTCTTTTTTTTTCGTTATTTGTATATTCTTCTTTGACTGAGACAAAGAACATACCACAGATCACTTACTGCTACGGAACATACGGTTAGACCACTACTATACGTTTGTAATTTGTAGGGAACAGTGTTTTTAGCGTAAATATTTCTGCAGCAATTTGTTCAATGCCTTAGTTCCACCTCTGCAGTTCTGCTTCTCTGTAATTGGCAGAATGTCTGAGTGTAAACATGTTTCTTATTTGACTATACCAATTATAACAAGGTTATTGCGAAAAACACACGTCAGTGATATGAGTAAAATGTTAAGACACGTGGTAGTTAAATTCAGCCAATCGCTGACCACAAAGCATAGCTACATATGTGCACGTATGGTACGGTAAGTCGGTGCAAAATAATTTCGCAAAAAACAACCTGTGCATAAATAAGATTTTTGGAGACACTTTTATCACCACGTATTATGACGATATTTCATTGTATCTATTTATCTCATGCCACCATGCAATAATTAATGAATCTATGATAAATTCACAGATAATTTTTAGTTGGAGCACAGAATACGTAAGGACATAGAGGCGAAACAACTACACTAAAGGTGAACTCCAGCGGCAAAAGATAGTAACATGGTGGCACTGGCAAGTAAACGAAAAATAAATGTTCTTAAGAAATATGCGTACTCCTTTGTATCTGAAGAATCGCCTGTCATTTTGTTATAAACCGTTTCCCAATAAATACCGTTTCGAAAATGTTGGGAATTAAGCGTTCAGAAAACAGTCTATTTCGTTTGTCGATATGCTATGATGAACCTATGTTAGATCGAATAGAAGGAAATAATAGCGTATTATCAAATGCGTTAAAAAATTAAGTGAATCAAGTAAGTACCGGATAAACAGTTTTGGCTCGTTTACAGAAAATAACAGCTCATAATTTTTTCATATCATATTACTTCGGCATCCTAAGTAAGAAGAAAAGTCTGTGCAATATTAACTTTTCTAATGACTTTTTAGTAGTAGCAATTTTTCATGTTCTATAGTTTGTTCACATATTTGTTTCCGACAGTTAAATACTTTATGAACTTAGCAAACAATTTTTACTCGAAGCATATTTTATTACCTACATACATTTATTTCTGAGTATTTTTTCGATTAGTAAGTATTGTAATTTAATATTAAACCACAGAACACATAATGCTACTAATTTATTCTGTTCGCATAGAGCAATGAAAACCTTGGTTAAGTGACGAAGTAACTGTAGAGACACGTATAAAACAACAGCAACTTTTTTATTTCTCGTGAAAATATAGCAATCCATGTGGTCAGTAAACACCCCTGAAGTGGAGCACAAAGATCTCGCTATCTTCCGAATGTTTCTCAGCCTCGCTACCGCCTGACCTTTGAAAGAGTTCCTTGGAAAGCTCATCGTAGCGATATGTTAACGTAAACAGATATTTTATAGCGCAGAAATTATCAGGGTTAAATAACTATGTGGTTCCTCGTTGGGTCATTGGTTGGAGAAACAACCGGACCCAGGTTAAATGCGAACCAGCTTTCCCTACACGTATTTTCACTTACGTATTGAAGACACTTGCTACTATATCCTTGTAGAAATTACATCACCATACAGCAATACCCGTATTTACGACGCGCAATAAAATACTACCATGGCAGAAAATACGTCCATAAATTTATTTAACCATTTATGAAAAGGACATTTATGCTTGCAGCAGTGAATTTTAAAATGCCAGTTCATATAGGTAACGCTGTGTTTGTTGAACTTATCATTTGACGTAATGCTTGGCGTATCGTACCTAAATTGTAAAACCTCATAACTCTATTTAGCATACATTCAGAAAATAGAAGAGAAAACTTATTCAATTCCTCTAACACTAAGAAAAAATTAATAATTTTGTATAACACTATTATAAATGAAATTTTATACTTACTTCTAGCAATAGTTCTTCGGAAACATCTTTTCACGATGATTGAAAACATGGAGTTACGTGGTGTTACAACTTGTCTACCTAGCTCGCAAAGTCTTTTCAGTGGAGGAAATGGGGTTTGTTCTAACGAATAGCGAGGAATTTGTTCAGTTTCACATAACAAAATAAAAGGTAATGCCCTGAAGAGCGTTGGGTACCTTTCAGATTGTTATCCCACATTTGTCTGGAATTCTAGTCTGTTACTAAGCGCTGTACACAGTTACAATGTTTTGTACTTTTACAAACAATTCTTTGGAAACTAGTTTTCAAAAAAATATTTTTGTAATTTTACAAACATGCTGTAAACTTTAGAGGAAAATGTTTGTGAATATGCAAATATGTATGTATATTTACAAATAAAAATTGTAGATTTACAAATAAATTCGTGTACGTTTTAAAATAAATGTTTGAAGTGTCACAAAACTTTTTTGGCAACCAATTTCCAAGATTTTTGTTTGCAAAATTACGAAGTATTTGGTAAAAGGTGAATGGCCATTGGAATTTATTTTGTTTCACATCAAACACACTGCTCATAAAAATACATCCCAATAGTCTCCACAAGTATTCAGAAAAGTTAGACCACTTTAATAACCTGAGACTTTTTTACTGTAGTACCTAGACTGATAAATGTTCTGACATTAGTTTACAAACTTTTTCTTGTAAAAGTAAGAATTGTTTTTATTGTGTATGTATGGACTCCAATTTGTGGTGGAAATATTTCTGCGTCAGTTTGTGTCAGTGCCTCATGTGCACGTCTGTATCTATGCCTCGTGGTCAGTGATTGCGGCTTGTTTTAACTGTTACATGTCTTAATGCTTTACGGCAAATCACAGACGTGTGGTATCTAAGGAACCTTTACCTGATTGGTGTAGTCAAATGAGAAACGTGTTTCCACAGAGGCACGCTGCCAACAGCAACAAAGCAAAACTGCAGACGTACATGTAAGGCAATGAAATAATTTGGAGCAAAATTTCCTTCCGAAAATCAGGAGTCTGTGACTACAAGTGCAGGCACGAGTATCTCGCGTATTCATCTGGCAGCAGTCTAGACTTGACAGTACTATACACTCACTGGCGAAAGTCGTTTATCCATTGACTTTTAATTATATAAACATATATCACGTCATATCCCCATTAATTATTTCCTAATTTTCTACTGGCTTGCATTCGTCAAAGGTGTGTCAATACAGTCGATGTCCAATCTCAGAAACAACTGTGAAGTATATGTCCTTGAAGGCCATCCTGACCTAGAAGAATCTACGAAACAATCGTGCCTTTATTTGCTAGGACTAAACATTTCTCAAAGAAAGTAAAATTTTATTGTGTACATAACCTATATTTTTGTACGATTAGTTGCTACAGTCACACTTTTGACGTTTTTTTATGTAGCCATGATAAAGAAAACTAAAACTCTTACATTGATGAATCGTTGTACGCGAAGTTTCTGCTTCATTGGTACAGACACTGGAAATTGGCGAAAATATTTAACATAGTATCCAATAAATTGTAGTATCTTAATCATAACACGTGTGAACAGTTTTCTGGTAAATCACACACGTTCTGTGTTAAAAATATACAGGTATAATTGGGCATGTTTAAGAGGGACTCAGTGCTTCATATAAATGGTAGCCAATATAGGTGCTAAACCTTCATTGTTATACATAGCAAGTTGGAGCCTAGCAAGCAATCAACATTTCCCGCGATGTACCAGTGTCTTTAATCATTGGCTATTCGAAGACATATTTACGATTTCTATATGAAAAGGCTTTTTTTAAATCTTTTGAAATGTGGCAGTATATCCTTGTATGTAATTTAATTATATTTTTTATTACTGAATTAGCTAATTAAGTCTTTTTAACTTCAGAGAGTAGTATTTCGTTGTTACCAGAGTTTCATTTCTATAAATCGTTCAGTTTTATTTAAATTAACTACATGAAGACGTAACATTTTTGACATTTACAGCACATTAAAAAAAGCAAGTAAAATAAGTTTTACTTTGTGGATATTAACATCACTGTTCATTTTAAATTATCAACTAGAATAAAAAAAATAAAATAATGAACTGGAAGACATCAACGCCCGTAAGTATTGATGCGACAGAGGGACGGTAAGGACCAGTTTCGCCTGTAACGCAGACAGACAGCGGTGTTTGGATGACCTTATACAGCACCGGCCACATGCCTTATACGGCCAGCCAGGGTCGACGACGACCCTCTCCTCCGACAACCCTCCTCCCTTCTATCCTTCATACCATGTTGTCGCTGGTGTAAACACTCTTTCCTCTATCTCTCTGTCCACTCTCTTCCGGGTCTTCTCATGCACTCTCTTCCTACACACGCCGTCAACACACTGCAAGCGATCACCGATAACCAGGGACATGCAAAACGCGCGTTATTTTCTGATACTATATTCTCGTACGACATCTCTCTTTGGCTAACAACGCCATGGCTTGCCGCGATGAATGCTTCTGTCCAGTAATTTTAAGCTCCGCGGTAAAATTACCAATATGTAGGGCTAGGAGTTTTTCGCGAGTTCAACGACCAACACGTTAGAATCCATTATCCTGTGTATACCGAAGCCTTACCATTTGTCCATTACCTGCTTATTATTCATACAACAGACAATGAACGAATAGACGGGGCTTGAGTATATATAGGACATTGGATTCTGGCATACAGGTCATTGAACTCGCAAATTTTTCCTAGTCCTACCAATATGTAGTGATGATTAGAGCCACGATTTTATGTTGAAAATATTTTTGCAACATTTGGTTTCGATGCGTCATGTGCACGTCTACAGCTCTGCTACATCGTCTGTGATTGGATGATATTACTCTCACTTGCCTTGGCAAATTATAGACGTACAGACTCACAATAATCTTATTCTGATTGGTGCAGTCAAATGAGAAACGTGTCTGAACAAAGACACGCTGCCAATAACCTTGAAACAGAACTGCCGATGTGCACGTGAGTCACTGAAACAAAGTGGGGCAAAAATCATTTCGCGACAAAATCGTGGCCCTAGTGATGATGGTATATCGTGAAAATTGTAATGTGCAAACACACCCTTGCGACATGAATGATTGGGTGATATAAATCTGTCACAACGTAGCTGTCTGCAGACCAATAACAGACATCACATATTACAATAGCAGGAGTCGTATTGGCCCAGTCAAATAGGGCAACAGCTTCACGTACAAGCGAAACCCAGCCATCTTTTCGTATGACATACGCACGTTGAAGCCCAGCAAATAGTCAAGTATTCCCGCAATAAACCGTCGTCTCTAGCGATTTGTACGGATCCCTGACTTTGATAAAAAATATTTCAACATCAGTTTGCTTCAGTGTCTGGTGTGCACATATGTATCCAACTTCATGGCCAGTGATTGGCTGAATTTGACTCTCACGTGTCTTAAGAGGGCGTGGTACATAATTCAACGCGAAAAGCATTCATCTATAACTGTAGGTTTCTTGAAGCCAATTAGCGAAAATTAAACAATAGCAATCCTAGACAATAGTTTTAGCCAACGTTTAAAACGAAATCGTTTCCAGTGTTACGAACTTCTGAGGCACAATCTCTGACGCCGGAACCTCGTGCATTAAACTGCGGCGCAAGAGATCACGCGTAACAAATTTGTAATTCTGCATAAATATTTACCCATAAAGTTGGCAAATACCATTATATAGGATTGTCATTGAGTATTTTATCCATATTGGCTTCAAAAAAGCGTAGGAACCAATTTATGTTTTCAGCGTTTATTTATCTACCACACACTTTTAATATGTTACTGCTGTAATGAGATTACAGATGACAAAGTCATTTTATTTTTACTCTCTTTTTACTCTGTTAATTTACTCTGTGTAATGTTACTAATCAGTAATGAAAGACTTTTAATTTCAGAGAAATACTATAATAATGTTATTAAATTATAAAAGCCCCTTAGGTCTTTGTTAACCTGCTGATAAAAATTTGACTTAATTTTAATAAGCATAATTTTGTTTGGAATTTTAATGGCTATAATTTTAGCTATGCTATGACTTAAAGTACTGGAATATTCAGCAGAATATACAGTGAGGAATTTGAACCAGTATCACCGGAGTTTGCTTGCTCCTGGCATAGAGAGTTTTTCAAATTCCTCTTTGATTATTGTTTGAAGTGACGCTATTAGCGGCGTCCTTTAGCTTCTTCCCGACTTCCACACGAGCGAGACGTATGCGACAGGCGATTTATTTTTTGTGACGCCTGTTCCTGCCGCCGTCGTAATTTTAGGGACTCGAGGGAGCCGAGTCATAAAATAGGGACTCTTAGACTATTAAAAGTATTAAGCCATTTTAAGAAGAGGCTGTGTTTTGTCCAGATTTTTCCTGAGATTTTGTAGTGAGCATCAAGCCATCATGGGATACGAACTGTAAGACTGACGCTTACTATCTCTATTTTTTTTATCTCTGTCCTGTGGCTCAATTTTTTTGTTGAACTGAAAATGTGTAAAACTTATAAAAGTTTTAAGCCTCCGGGACTGTTTGAACTATTTTTGTGCCACGCTTCTTATTTTGACCAAATTTGCCTCAGGAAGTGTCTAAATTTTATCTAAACTGTTTGGAACTGCTACTAATAACTTGCGAGACTGAATTTAATGTTGATACGTCATCCTGTAGCCTATCCAGTGGTCCTTTGTGTAGTATCTCATGCCTACCACTGAATTAACTAGCCGAGCAAATTCATTAGTTTTTGAGCTGAATTTCGAACCTACCGATTTTATTTTTATAACTTCAGAACACGTAATTGAAGTATGTAACGTTTGATATTTTTGGAAGTGTATAGAGTATGTCAGTGATATGTGTGGAGAGAGTAATTTTTATACTAAATATCACAGCAGCCTGTATTGGGATAGCACCTATTTTATTTCCTTTGCATTCAAATTCACCTTAAATAAATCAGGATTAACTTAATTCCAATAGTTTTATATGAGTGTTGCCGTCTCAGTGTCTTCTGGTAATTTATATATTTTATTTGCAAGTGCTATATGTGTATGTGTCACGTGGCTAACGTCCACGTAAGGTTTGTTGTGTCACACGCATCTGAGTTAATTTCCACATACCAGCGTTCCACACTATCATCTCTAGTACACATTACACAACCACATACATTTACCTTCACATCAACATTACGCAGTACACTGCAAATCACGGACGTGTTCATTATTCGCAGTGACCTTATTATGATTGCACATACGCTCTGCCAATAACAGAGAAGCAGAACTGCAGACGTTCATGTAAGGCATTGAAATAAGTTGGTGCAGACATCATTTCGAGAAATATAGCGTTAATCGGTCACAGAAGTAAACAGACTCTCGCGGCCAATATAAAACCACAGATTGGTAGAGACACTGGAAAATCGCGAAAATATTTAAGATAGTCTCCAATAAACTGTAGTATCTCAATCGTGACACGTGTGAACAGTTTTATGGCAAATCAGACACGTTCTGTGTTAAAACTGTACAGTTCTAATTGATTCTGTTGAAGAGGGACACCGTGCTTCATTAAACGATAGCCAATATAGATGCAAAACCTTCAGTGTTATACATAACATGTTGGAGCCTA
Organism: Medauroidea extradentata; assembly: GCA_003012365.1. NCBI lineage: Eukaryota > Metazoa > Arthropoda > Insecta > Phasmatodea > Phasmatidae > Medauroidea > Medauroidea extradentata. The sequence goes on along the minus strand of PNEQ01099767.1, from coordinate 131,033 downwards.
GCAAACAATCAACAATTCCCGAGAGTTACCATGAGTGTCCCTACGGATTGTACTTTGATATGCACAGGAGAGTCCAGTCTAGATTGTAAACAAGTAATAACGAGAATTTCGCAGGTTCCTAACTGTGACTAGAGAAGCTATGATCTCGAGATATACTTTATACACTCTCGACAGGATGGCGAGCCAGTAGTAAACCTTCAGTACTGTAATAGCTAGAGACCCAGAAAGTTCAACGACCAGCAGGCTGGATTCCACAGTCCTGTGTACACTCTGTCCTCAGCTACTTCCTCATTGGCTGCTGCTACAGTGATTGGGGAGTTATACATGTGGGTAGCGCGGCAGTCAGTGAGTGTTTTCATAAAGGTTTGATATTGATTGACTTGCCTCAAAGAAAAGTTTCAATACACAGTGATCCAATTACGGAAGTATCTACATATACAGGCGTTTGAAATATGACGTCTGTTTCACTGAAGTCTCGAAATGTCTGTGTCTTAACCAATCACTACGGATAGGAAAACATGGCTACTTAATTTCCCTGCAAGCTAGACTCCACTGCAGTCTAACGTCTTAGTTGTATGCACATAGACTGTAGCTCCAGTGTCTAGACAGTTTAACACTCGACCATCTAGAATGTGATAATGTCCTGCTTCGTCATCAGTGACAGCATATGTTTAACTCATAGCTAGAGATGATGGTTTATAGAGGGACAACTTGACTGTTTGCTGGGTTCCAACACACGTTCAGCTTACCAGAAGATTACTGTCTTTAGCTTGTACGTAGAGCTCTTGCCCTATTTGACTGAGCCAATATAAATCCCGCTATTGAAATATTTGATGGTTGTTGTTTGTCTGCAGACAGACGTACATCACCCAATTATATGTGTTGCAATGAACTATGGTGTTTTCAAGGGTATGTTGGCACAAAACATGATCGCGATGTACCACCATCTCTACTCATAGCATCTCGAGGTTCTACCCGTTAGTCATAGACATATCGTGTATTAACTTTGGTCTCACTGGCATAGTTGAACAAGCGACGCCTCTGCTCAGAGACAAGCTGCCAATAACCATGAAGCAAGGCTGAAGATGTGCCCATATGTCATTGGAACAAAGTGAGAAATTTTTTCCGAGGGCATCAGTGGTCTCTAGATGTCCGCGCCAACGATTTTAAGGATTTTTTACACTCTCAAACAATGGCTACCAATAAATACTGACTCCTGACTTTCTCGAAAATATTTCCGCATCAACTTGTTTCAACATCTTAGTTCCATCTCTGCAGTTCTGCTTGTTTATTATTGGCAGGGCGTGTTTGTGTAAAGACGTTTCTCATTTGACCCTGCCAATCAGAACAAGGCTACTACGAATATGTAGAGACGGGGAAAATTTCGCGTGTTCACTGACCTGCAGGCTAGCCTCCAAGCATATATGTGTATTCAAGCAGTCGACAATTGTTCATTAGTAGAGGCCTGTAAAATTCGAGTTATTTTCTATCAGAAGACTGAGCTCCGACGTACTGTACGCTCGTACGACGTCTGCCATTAGCTGAATATGGTGATGCTCGCAGGAGACATCTTCTGGCCAATAGTAGAAGTCTCCCAGTCCTAGTCTGCAGGGCACTCACAGTCAAATGACACCGCAGCTATCCAATGAAAACACGAAACATGTTCAAGAATATATAGGACAGTGAAGGCTAGTATATCACCAAATAATAACGTGAATTTTGCATGTCTCTATTAATTAGCTGCTCGCTGACACAGTCGAATGGGGCACGTTAAGGTATATATTTATTATTGGCCCAGCGACTTCTAGCGGATGTCAAATAAGTCAACGGCCAGTTGGGAAAGTGACACGAACTTATAGTTCCTGGAATTCTAGTGTGTGTGTAAAAGAAAACGCGGATATTTCAGGTCCCTACGAATAAGACACGTCTGTGGTTTACAGTCAAACGTTAAGACACGTGACAGTTAAATTCAGCCAATCACTGACCATGGAGCAGAGCAGCACACGAGACACTGATGCAAACATATGCAGAAATATTTCACAAAAACAAGGGTCCCTAACGATATTGTTTGCAGTAGTATTTGAAAGGAGAGATGGATAATGCGATGTACGGAGCGAGAGGCGAGCTGGAGTTAATGGCGTGGTGTGTGTGCAGTGTGGAGGAGGTAGGAGGGAGGTAAGGGTATCTGCGTGTACGAGGATTGTGAAGTGCCTGCGGGCAAGTGTTGTCGACGGCCTATTACACCGCTCTTACCTACCTTTCACCAGCAACTCTGGACCACGCACGAATATGTCTGCTCTGCTCTGGCCTGACTTTCCCACAAGCTTGCAACACTCGTAGTTAGCTTATGTGCACCTGATTTTCACCAATACCTGTTTCAATTACATGCACGCCAGCAGCTCTGCTTCGTGGCCAATCATTAGTAGGGACGGGAATTTTTGGTGAAAAAATTTTGCCCCACTTTGTTTTAGTGCCTTACGTGCACACCTGCAGGTCAACTTCGTGGCTATTGACATAGTGCTTTTGTGCAGAGTCGTAATTCAGTAGACTGTGCCAATCAGTACACGGATAACTGCCACACGTCACGTATGTGATTTGCGGGTTTAACCTCCAGACTCTGGGTGTTACGGCATCCAATCACTGACCACAAAGCAGAGATGCAGGTGCGCACGTAAGGCACTGAAACAAAGTGCTGCAAAAATCTTTTCGCGAAATTTCCTATCTCTAATGATTAGGTACTTAAAGTTCTCAGCGTCTTGGGTTAATCGCACTAGCAGTAACCTTGTTCTGTTTGGCATTGTCAGATATGGGACGCCTTCACACAAAGACGCACGAATTACAGTTGTAGACATTCGCGCAAAGTGGCGCGAACGTATATTTCCGCGAACGCAACCGGCCCCTAGCCACAGAATATTTAGCAATGCAGAAGTTAAATACTCAGTAGGACGGCGAACTCAGTCACACACGCCAGCAAAATGGCTACCCTGGCCAGCAACATGGCGGAAATGCCTACAGCCAATCAGTCTAAAACTGTTGCCCTGCTAGCCGGCAACCAGGCCAATAGGAAACCTGTAGTAACATGCAGGAGCCAAACATACACGGGGCTGGTATCAACAACCTCGGGCAACCAATAAGCGGCCAAGTTCGCCCGTATCAAACGAGCCGCCACGTCATTTCACGTCTGTATTACTATTTAGTCTGTGACTTAGCCATCCCTCTTTTAACTTTTTTTTTTTTTTCGTGGCCAGGGCCATGCAGATTAGAACCCAATTTGTCTCCCTGCAACCATACACTTTCTGGGTAATGCAGGGAGAACAGGTTGTCTTTGATGTAAATTATTTTTATTACTTAATGTCGTTTGCCATTTTCATTGCTGTGGTCATCATATCATATCCATGGAGCTATCTGGTCTTCATTTGATTAGTAATTTTCCTCTTTTAACCGACAACACTTGCTTCACTTACATAACCGAGCGATATGGAACGACGGTAACACGCTGGACTCGCATTCAGGAGGTCCCGTGTTTAATTCCCGGCTACGGCCATCCTGACTTGGGTTTCCTATTGTTTCGCGAAGTTGCTCCAGGTGAATGCTGGGATGGTTCCTGAACACAGACCATGGATGACTCCTTTCCCAGCTCCTGTTATTGTACCAAGTTGTGTGTCGCCGTCAATAATGACCTCGCTGTCGACGTGACGAAGAGCACGATGACCTCATGTTAACTTACGCAGTCATCTTACATATAGGATGGTCACGATTAAATATGACTTTTGATGCTCTGACTACTACTTTCCTTTCAGCCAGTGAGTGTCTTTACGTATGCCTACATGTAATAAAGTCCTAACGTTTAGAGTTACTAGTTCTACCAGAGCGTTATGCTAATTATGAACTTAAAAAGAAATTGCCGATAATCAGTCAAAATTAAATAATTTTTCCTTTGAATGGAAAAGTTAGCTGTGTGGAAAAAACAATTGCCAACAAATCTTTCTGACGCTTTTACGATCTCTGCTCTCTTTAAAATAAAAAAAATAAATGAAATATACAATAACAGCGTGAATGCAAACCAGTGACCTTGCGAGGATATTAATTCAGATCTGAATGGTTAAATTTAAATGCCGACTCTTTAAAATACACACGTGTTTACATGTTTGCTCATAATATTTATTAACTATACAGTTTTAGTTCCCTGTAAAATTGTAAATTAAAGTTACACGTAACGGAAAGTTATTGCATGTGTATCCAGCAAATTTAGTTGACGAATGCATGGGAACATTTTTATCAGTTACGAAATAAAAAATAAAATAAAAATCTTTGGAACGCATTTAAACAATTTTTTTTAAAATTATAATCGTACGTAACACACCGAACCTAATATCGCAATATTAAATTTTTTGTTGAGAGTAGAGTACAGACCATCACTCCTTACATTAATACGCTGCCCTATAGTTCACTAAGCTAAGTATAGTTGATAATTAGGAGCACGAACTTTTCGCTAAAACAATTTTACCCTAGTTTGTTTCAGTGTCTTGCATACACATCTGCATTTATGATTCATAGTCAGTGATTGGACGTTTTAGTTCTCTCGTGTCTTGGGGTTCTACCCACCAATCACAGACGTGTGGAGTTGCAGCAACCTCACTGTGATTGGCTCTATCAAATGAAAGACGTCACTTCACGAAGACACTTAGCCAACAACTATGAAGCATAGATGCAGACGTGCACGCAAGGTATTCATAGTGGTGCAAGAACCCTTTTCCGGAAAAATCCTGACACTTACGTATGTTGTACATGTACGTAGGAAGCAATGCGCATGTCATACGATCATAACATGTCACTGTGGCGTATGTGAATTGGACGGTACACAGTGGTAATTTTACATTTGGTGTGAAGGACAATTAATTATATTCCTTACTTTGTACAACGTAGGATGTGGGAATTCCTATTGTGTACTGTGTGAATGTGTGACCATGCATAAGCTTAACCCTGTTAGTTTACACAGTCCAATCTAAGAACCCGTGTTGCTAATAATGCTGAATTTTCGTTAATTTCGTCCTAATTAGAAAATTTGCAAGATTTATTTGAATATATTTCAGTAATGACTTACCTTGCTGCAACACATTTCATCAAAGCGAATTATGAAGTAATAATATAATTCAAAATTTAAGGTACCAATTATCTTCTACTAAGTAATAACGTCTAGATTTCTCCTAGCACCAATTTAGTAATGCGTCTACAAGGAGACTTTGTCGGTGATTCGCCACACCCTTAATTGCTTATACGAAATATATAACTTTAAGAAAAGAGGTGACACACACGCTTTAGCTCAGCCTTCTCCGAAAAATAAAATGGAAAGTCTGCTGATGTATAGTTATAGAGAGGATCTGTTGGTGAGGTTGTGCTCGTGATTATTCAATATACTGCAGTTTTCACTCAGCTGTTGTGTTGAAGAACAAGGGGGGAGGTTGCCCCCCTTCCCTCCGTCATCCCACCCTCACAATTAAACTGACCACACAGGCACGATGTTGTAAGACGCATGGCTCGCTCTCACACTGGTATTAATTCCGGCCGAATATATTCTCTTCTCCCCTTGCCCAGGGAGTCCCCGGTGGGTTTAATCGGCCGTTAGAGGTGTCGGAGATAAGTGATTGGCGTTCGCTCGTCTTCAGGCCGTGGTGGGTGTGTGAGCTTTAATTAAGATTAATCTGGGTCGTGACGCACGCGTCAGCCAGCCGGTTACAGGCATTGAGACGTTGCTTTCTAGCCCGGCTAGTCGGTCCAGCGCAGCTCGTGAAGACACTTGGTATCGACGTGTCCGAAACGAAGCTTTTACATATTTAGGGTTGGGAATTTACAGTGGATAGGTTCTGTCGTTATAAAACAGCGTTGCGTGCGGCAAAGTTGGAAACTATAACTTGTTGGTATTTCGATGTTGTTTTGTTTATTTTTTTCCACTGTTGAATAAATTAGCTATTCGTTACTGTACATAAAAACGATTTAGCTGTTTCTTCACATACTAAATTACGAAAATTCTACGGGAATATTTCTTTTGTTTTAGGGTTAATTTATTTACCAAATACGAAATTTATTCTTAAATTACAAAAAAACTATTTGCTACATGCAAAATAACATTACGAGCTTTTAATTTACTGTTTTAATGGATATGTTTATGTTTATCAGCCGAAAAGCGGAGTAAAACAAAAAGGAAGTAAACAGCAGCCGACGAATTTACGGAGCTATTTGGTAATTTAGCGTGCCACTTCGCCTCAGTATACTTTACACCCTATATCCCTGACACTGGTGTCGAATACCTTATATGCAGGGACAGGAAAATTTCGCTAATTCAATGACCCTCAGGCTATAATCCTGTTGTTCCACTGAGAAGCAGCAAGAGAACAAATGGTCGGGGCTTGAGTATGTATAGGATAGTTGATTCTAACATGCAGGTCCTTGAATTCGCGAAATTTTCTTGTCCCTACTTATATGTACTACAATACCGGACACATCTATTATTTACCATGGCGAACTTTGCATAGTATGAAATGTGGATAATGTTCTCTGTCAAACCTCGTATGTAAATTTGATTAGAATCAAAGAATTGTACGCTGCAAAGAGCTCTGAAACAAAATGATAAAATAAGGTAATTACAAACACTTCTCACTGGTGTTGAAAAGTGGTCGTCATAATTTTGACCGCCGCCTCTGTTATGCTTGTGCTATCATTTCATAAATGGAACTACGAGTATTGTGTTCGTATCCGACCTGCTACGGGCACTGGTATACAACATTGTTCAAACAACGCAGTACTAGTGGCGCTTACAGTAGTAAATGGTCCAGCTCAATAACATTGGGCACTGGTCAGCGGGTTTTCTACGATATCTCCCGTTTTCCCCCGCCCCTTCGTTCCTGTGCTGCATCATACTCATCTCATGTCACCCCTGGGGGTCTATTCTGTAACTGTTATGTAGTATTCTTAGAGCCAGTGATTTTTGGGGATAAGAATTCTGCAACAGTTTGTTCCAATGCCTAATGTGGACACCTGTATCACTGCTTCATGATCAGTGATTGGAAGTTTGTAACTTTCGGAGTCTCGGGGTCATTTACCCGCAAATCACGGACGTGTGTTGTCGCGGTAACATTGTTCTGGTTCGTACAGTCAAATGAGCCACGCCTCTGCCCTATTATATTCTGCCAATATCCACGAACCAGAGTTGCAGGTATACACGTAAGGCATTGAAACAACTTGTTGCAGAATTATTTTCACCAAAAATCACTGGCTCTACGTATTCTGTAACTCTTTGTGGCGCCGTGGCTGACGTTCAGACGATTCGTGAGCGACTTTATGTAACAGCAACTATGATGTGGTGTTATCGGGATTGTGTGCGTGACGTTGTAAATATGGCGGCGGCATTGCGAAGGTTACATTTCTTAGATGAGCTCGAAAATAAGGAAAAGCGTATACAAATGCGATTGATGAGGAGGCAAATACGTGATACCCTAAATACGTTCACAGAAATGGACGAAGTGAGTGATATATTTTGGTCAGCGCTTATCATTGAGGTCTATAGCGCTGGTGAAGGGTGGCATGAGGTGAGTATGGAGCAGCGCCGGAATGAAAGGGCGGGGGAAACAGAAGATCCCCGAGAAAACCCGCCGACCAGCGGCATCGTCCGGCACGATTCCCACATGGGAAAATAATCAATTTAGATGATTATTCATACACGTAAAACAAAAACAATTTGGTATCAAAATTTACCTCTGAAAAATTCCTTATATTCCCTCATGAAATTCAACATTATTTCGTAAGTTACTGCCGAACAGTGGTTCTCTTAGAACGAAACTTCGTACCTTCTGCCTCCATTTCACAAAGTTGATCCATTCATTACCCAACCTTTAACCTAAAAACACTTTCACGTTGCCGCACAGCAAGATGTAAATCGTGTGGCCGCGTGTTACTACTAATGGCCAGAAACATAATATTTACGGCGCGATTTTAATGGTTACGGAAAGGTACCTACAATGTTGCCAAACCTATATGCTGTGTGTGTGTGTGTGTGAGGCAGGAGTGGTAAGGTTGCCGTTGACTGGCGTACGTAATGTATTATCGCCTCTGCCCGCAAACCACTCTGCTGGCTTGCAGTACTTTACTATTATCCTTTGTACTATGGACTTTAAACGGCAACCACATTGTTTTATTTGTGGTCACAGTAGTTCAAAGTCTAACGTTTGTTTCTATTGTTGTGTTTTTTGAATCCGGTTGTTATTTTTTCAGTTACGTCAATTTGGAAAAGCCATTTCAGTCCATTTTAAGGGGCTCTAATGTATTGTTTCCAATAAACGCTCCACATTTTTAAAAATATAGCGTCATATATTGAAGTTTGTGTTATTTTCGTAATATACAAATATAATGCGCGTTAAATAGTTTCGTTATAAAAAGAATAGTTGTAACTCGCTGCAACGCTTTTGAAGCGCAGGTCGGCAGGCTCCTTAAGGGTGTTCGAGTGTGATAAATGCGTAATTTAATATTTATATGAAATATTGTTAGTTTTGTAGACTATACTAGTGAGTACATTTTACTCTCGCGAAACAATTTTAGCTCTTATAGTTTTATCATAACGGGGCGTCAAAGTCAAAATTGGCTTGTTACACTGCCATGCAAATGGTGAAAACCAACTGACCTACTTAAACAAAAAAATTCACTGTGAACTTACATCCCGTGGGCTACGCAATGAAACATTAAAAAACCCTAAATGTAATATTTTGAATTAAAAAAATCGCAGATAGGCCTATACAGGAAAAAAGTTGCAAATTTAGCAGTTCTTTAAAATACAAAAACAGTTCGCGATATTTTTTCTTATATATTATTACGTAGCCCATAGTATGTTATTTCACTGTGAATTATTTCACGTACGTAAGTCAAATGGTTTTCACCATTTGTATGGCAGCAGAACATGCAAATTCTGAATTTTACGCGCCATTATGAGAAAACTATGGCAGATAAAATTGTTTCGTAAGGGAAAACTGCACTCACAAGTATCGCCTACTAAACTAACAATATTTCATGTAAATAAAACATCATGACTTTATCGCACTTAAACACCCTTAAGTCGAAAATGTGTTCTTGTTTATGTCGGGAAGTGAATATTGAGTAAGAGACGCTACCTAGAATACATACACACATACATACATACATACATACATACATACATACATACATACATACATACATACATACATACATACTTGCATACATACATACACACATACATACGTACATACGTACATACATACATATATACATAAGTAAATACATACACACACTATAAAATTTTTCTTCGTTTCAAATAAATTGCTCAAACCTTTTTTATCGTGTATTTCACAGCTAACAAAACAATACCTGTCTTTAGCGAATGCCACAACAAGAGAAGCAAGCGTGAAAACATGCGAATATACAACATGTACCACGACACATAAAACTTGTTGTTACACACCAGGAATAAGACTCGTTAGAATGTACACATTGGACATGTCATCTGACAGGTACAAAACATCAGACAGAGAGAGAGAGTATAAGGAATAAATCGACCGACAGGCACAGGGAGGCATAGAAAAGTCACAAAAGCGCAGGGGAATATTCGAATGATAATACGCCCCGTCATTTAACTTTATTGCTGCCTTTCCCTGGCGCTGTTTTCAGCAAGAGCCGGCCATGTGTCATACATCACAGCGGCCACAAAGACGGCCGGCAACGTCTGCCTATTCAGACGCAACACTTGAGACTTGCGAACACTATTGTGGCTTAGCACTGTGCGCGCCTCGACCGACCAGCGACCGTCTGGTCCAGAGACACTGTTGCCACAACACCTACAAGTATTCTGGACTTGGCATTCAAGTGGAGAGAAACTATAGTTAGAGATGATGGTACATCGCAAAAATTTTTTGTTACGAACATACCCTTGAAAAATCTGTAGTTTCTTGCAACACGCGTAATTGGGCAATATTCGTGTCGCACAACGTAGCTGTCTGCAGACCAATAACAGGCATAACATATTACAATAGCAGGATTCTTATTGGCCCAGTCAAATAGGGTAACAGCTCCACGTACAGTACCAACCAAAAACATGGGGCCACCCATACATATAAGGTACACCCGTCCCGGATTCATATTATTGGTTGGAGAGTCTCTGAATTTTTTTCTGCATGTCATCGCCATTAGCTCCATTTTTTTCCAAATAAACGTTTTGTATATTTCTTTGTTTACAAGCAATGCATTTATGAATATATAGCAAAACTAAAAAATCCCTACATTTTGCATTATACAAAAAATAATAACACAAAAACTACTTCAGGTATCTTATTGTCTTTTATTTCTGTAGCATAACGTTTATGAACGTAAAATTCTATGCAGGATTCACAGCAGGGAAAAATTATTTTGTACTTTATTTGGCCTTTTTGTAAATAATAAACACAAGAGAAAACACTCAAAACACACTTTACACATCTGGGTGAAATCATGCTTTAGACACGCGGTATAAATGATAATGTTACTGCTACTTCTTGCCAAACACATACACTAACAAGCCTAGGCAGAAAACACACGGCGGCTCAGTCAATACCACAAAAATATACACACGGAATTAGTGGAATATTTATACATTTTTCTCTGTATTTTAAAATCATCTCTGTGGCTGAAAAGGAGGATGAATAAATTTTTAATTATTGTGATTGCTTGACAGTATTTTACGTTCATAAACATTCTACTTCACAAACTAAAGACATTAAGATTCGTGAAGTATTTTTTGTGTTACAATTTTTTGTATAATGCAAAATGTAGTGATTTATTAGTTTCGCGGTATATTCATAAATTCATAGCTTGTAAACAAAGAAATATACAAAAACGTTTATTTGAATAAAAATATAGCTTATGACTATTAAATTCAGAAAAAAATTCTCAGAGTAGCTCCATCCAATATTATGAATCGGGGGTGGGTGTACCTTATGTGTATGGGTGGCCCTATGTTTTTGGTTGGCACTGTACAAGTCAAAGCCAGTAATCTTCTGGTAAACTTAACGTACGTTGAAAGCCAACAAAGAGTCAAGTTTTCCCGCTATAAACCATCATCTATAACCGTAGTTTTATGTTTGTATGAAATAGTATTATTAGAGATTGTAGGAAACCGTGAGAATTTGTTCTCCCAGCATGTTCTCCAAATCATTGTAGCATCCTTGCGACTTGTACGATTTGACGAAAGTTATACGTTGTTTACAGACGAATCACAGACGGTCATTCGCATCGCATAAGAATAAAGGCCCTTTCACACGATCAAATACGTATTGAATTCAATTTCTCTACTTGAAGTTATTGAATATAACAACGATTCAAGAAATTTTATTCAATAAACATTGAAAGGATCGCTTAAAATGTTATCACACGATTTGCAAACAAATAGTGCACAAAATAAATAATGTAGTTATTTTACAAATATCTTCTAATTGTGTACAACACAAAAGTACTTGGTTAAAACAATTAAAAATTTATTATTATTTTAGTATGAACTATTTAAAATAAATTATGCATGTAATTATTTTTAAAACTGTTTAATTCGCATACAGACCTCAAATGTTATATTATTTGAATTTATAATGCAAAAAAAACTTATTTTCTGATTTTAGATATTTAGAAAATTTCAAACAAGTTAGAAAGGAAAATCTTTGACGAAGTTCAAGACATTCAATAAATTGAAAGACAAAATTGACGCGGTTATGACATCACTATGACGTCACACGTCATTCAATACATTTAATTAAATGAAATTGACAGAATATTGAAGCAAAATCTGATTGTGTGAAAGTGCCTTTAGTATAACCCAGTCTCGAATAGGGACTTGCCAGTAACAAAGGAAAAGCGTCGGAAATTATTGCATTACATTGAAGCCTGGCAGGCAGCCAACTTTACTCGCGATAAACAACCAAGTACGTTGTCCTCTTACAAAAAAAACTAGCTAAGCCAGTTTTCCCATAATGCCATTCCAAAGTCAACTTTTGCGTTGTTTTACGTCACACAACACGCGAATACCAATTGACATAATGGAACTTAGTAAATTACAGTAAAGCTAGATGTCACGGGTTACAGCTTGGTGTTTATAAACATTCATTACCACAATTTTTGTATTAAAAAGTGTCTGAAATATGGAATGATTCTGCTGCTTTTAAAAATACAGAATGATTTACAATTACAAACATATTTATTGGTTTTCATCTTGAATTTGACTTTAGGTTTTCACTTTTCCGAAAACGTAAAGTCAGTACAGCCTTGTCGACTAAATGCATACAACAACTTCACAAGAAGTCATGCCGTGAAAGAAAGTCAAATTTTATCAATTCGGCAAACTCCTTAATTCATATCCCTTACCGACTTGTAGAACGATACATATTCAATGGTTGTACATTGTTCAGTAATTTATGTTTGGGTTGTAAGAATCCCTGATACAATTTTTTTCTTGACATTTTTATTTTTATATATTTTTTCCCCCTTATTTTCAGTTTAGTATTTGTCTGTTTTACTCAAAATATTGCCATTTTAGTAATTATTTGTTTAATGTAATGTTACAATTATACTTTAAAACTTGTAATGCTTACAATCATAAGTTTAATGCAATTCTTTTGTAATAATATTGTAATAATCATAATTAATATTTGTTCATTAGTGTGAATAGTTTCAACTACGTACCAGTTGTAAACCAGCCTGAGGCTGAATTTGTACGTTATAAAATATAAAATAAAATAAAATAAATGCTTACTCTAGCGGCGAAGCTTACAACAGTGAATATTTTGCACATCCCTGGACGGTCAGGTGTAGCACGCCTGCCGTTAGTATCAATTAAAATATCAGAGGCAACATTGTGCTAGCTTAATGAAAACAACCTGGTCTGTATTCGTACGTCTAGTTATATGAGAATTAACATCGTCTTGTACGAAAAAAAAATATCTTTAACATCAGAAGCGCCTTCGCCTCGCAAATGCCTCAGGCTATATAACTACAGGAGCTGTGGAGCTGAGTATTTTTACGCTTCCTTATTTTATTTTTTACATTGCTTTCGAAGTCTTTTATCAAGCTGGCTTGGCCGCAGTAAACTCGCTAAACAAGCTGGCCGTTTTCAAATAACCCGCTGCAAACCGTACAGATGAGCAAATGGAGGCAACCACTGAGGAGAAAAAAGTTTTCTCTGTCCGTAGTATTTCGCCGCAAACATTGCGAGGGGTGTCTAAAGTTAGCTGTATCTTGTACGCATTCATATAATGACGTAATTCATCTACTGTTGTTAAAAGTGTACTGTAATCATGCTGGTAGTATTTACGAGAAACGGTAAACTCACGTGTACAAACATTAAAAAGTAGCGCCTAACAGTATTAATACATGACATGTCTCGCTATGTTATTCTCATCAACTGCAATGCTAAGTAAAATCATTGCCAACTTACTATACGACTAAACACATAGTATATAAGTAGATACCTGAACAATTCGCGTTTTCTTTGAGGCGCAAACCAAAATTCCAATCACGATAGGTCTGTATCACGTTCATAATTGGCCTTTGACACACTCGACACTTCCTGGAAGTAGCTGAGCCAGTAATAAAACATTAAGTGAATACATACCCATTTCACAGTGTCAGCGAGCAGCTAATAAACAGCTGCTGTCTGCACGATTACACAAATATTCTTGGAGACTAGCCTACATGTCAGTAAACTCGCGGAACTTTCAGGCCTCTACATATAAGTAATTATTGGAGACATGAAAATTTAGAATGTTATTTGTAACACAAGCTAGAATTCAAATACTCATAACTTCATGTAACATTCTTGGTTGGCACTTGACGTACTTGACACCTCTTGGAGGGCGCTAAGCCAATCATAATAAGCAACTAAAAGCAGGACCAATCATATCGCATCACAGTGTCAGCCTACACGACAGTGGAACCAGCGAATTTTTCCCGTCTCTACTAACTATTTAAAAATATAAATATTGAGGTTGTAAACAGTGTGAGACCATAGCCATCTTTAGTTGAAGGCCGCGGCCTTTTATCTGGCCACCCTGCCAGAAAGGGTCATTTTGACACTTCTTTTGTCTCGTAAACGAGAACTTTGTAAAAGCGTCCAATTAAACTGCTGTGCGCATGAAGCAATCACGATGCGTGTACGTGATTGGCCGGGGCTCTTGTCTCGGAGGCGTGGCTATACAGAGCAGGTGTTGTTACACGGGTCTAGACGGCCCGGCATCGATTCTGCCGTCAGTCAGTCGGGAGAATGACGAGGTTGTCTGGAGCAGTCACGGCGCCTTTGTCCCGGCGTCTATAAGCTTTCTGACCTCTCCGTGCTAGTTATACTTCTTCACCCCTCACCTATATTCTGATACACTTATATCCACAGTTCACATTATATAGAGTCACGTGTTTGGTATATGCAGGGGCGTCATTTCATGTTTTCTTGGTGGGGAAGGGGCAAAAATTTTTTCGGCGACAGTGACCTTGTTGCATGCTTTTTTATTAATTAAGCATCTCTAAATTAGAAACTTTAATAATAAAACTTCGGTTTTATGTGCTTACATTAGCATTATTTAAATAACAAAATGCACCAAAAAAATTTATACACTAATTCTTCTAAACACAGGGGGGGGGGGGGCATTTGCCCCCCTGCCCCCCCTTAAATGACGCCCCTGTGTATGTGTATATGCATAGGGATCAGTATAATTTCAGCGAAAATATTTTTTAACCACTTTGTACTAGTGCCTTACGCGCACATTTGCATCTCTGCTTTGTGGTCAATGATTGCATTTCATACTCCCAACGTCTGGAGGTTCCACACGCAAGTCACAGACACAGACTAAATAGTAATACAGACGTGAAATGACGTGGCGGCTCGTTTGATATAGGCGAACTTGGCCGCTTATTGGCTGCCCGAGGCTCTAGACTCCAGCCCCGTGTCTGTTTGGCTCCTGCATGTTACTACAGGTTTCCTATTGGCCTGGCTGCCAACTAGCAGAGCAGCTGCCTCACGCTGATTGGCAGTAGGTGTTTCCGCCATGTTGCTGGCCAGGGAAGCCATTTTGCTGGCGTGTGTGACTGAGTTCGCCTTCCTGCCGACTATTTCACTTCTGTATTCCTA
>PNEQ01099767.1:0-115773 GCA_003012365.1 Medauroidea extradentata | reverse complement strand
CAGACGTGTTGTGTCGCAGTTATCCGTGTTTTGATTGGCACAGTGCAATGAAAGACGACCCTGCACAGCCAATAACCATAATAAAGAGTTGCAGATATATGCGCGTAAGGCACTGAAACAAGATGCCGTACAATTCTTTTCACCTAAAATTACTGCTTGTACCGTAAAAACATTTTTGTACTTTTACAAACACAAATTTATTGCAATATTACTGTCGAATATTTTTCGGTAATATCACAGAATAAGTGGACATACAGAAGTGAAATATGACTAAATATTGCTCGGTCTGAAGTGTATTGCACGGTACTCTGTACACAGATCTTGATTTGCTGCTGCATGCTGTATTGTATGTATTCCCTGCTGGTCTGGACGTGTTCTGCCGTGGTTGTCTGCAGAAGCTCTAACCAATGGTTACGTCCCGATATTTTGTTGACCAGCGCTGCTTATGTTCGTCACACGTATGCAGTTTCCTTATTGGCCAGACCTTCTCAATAGGCGGCCCGTGGGCCACATGCGGCCCGCAGAGAGATTTCTACAGGCCCGCCATCAAAATGTCAGAAATCAGCGAAAATGTTTTGTTATAATAATTTAAAGGCTATTTCATAATAGTTATAGTTAGGTCAATGATTTATGTTAGACTAACATTAAGTTCAATTAAATGATTCCGTACAATGCCTATAATTATTGACTGCATTTTTTTTTTTTTTACTTTTGGCCCCCGAGTGTTTTTGGTAGTTATAAAATTGAAGCAAGTGGCCCGAAGGTACATTTAATTGAGAAGTCCTGTTATAGGCTGTTCACTTTAAAGCGAGCGCTACCCAACCCTTAAAATTATCAATAAAATGTATTTATTGAGGGTTGTACAAGTAAAGTTTCGAGAGTTGACGAATGTTTACACTAGTTTTTAGTTATATGGAAGTAAGTATTTGTATTTAAATTGTAAATATGGAGGCATAATGACTCACAGAAAATTGTAATCAGTACTCAGTTTATCCTGAACAGCATATAGAGCATTGATTTATAATGTTACTGGCTACTGCACGTGAGAGGCAAACTTTCAAAACCACATACGTCCAGCTTGTCTAGTTGTAGACACACGTAAGAAATTCATGTCTTGTAATAATAACTAAGAACAACATGAATTCCGTTAGAATTTGCAATTAATTCAATGTAACATGAATTTATACTCGTGTGTAACACGCCTACAGTATTCAGGAAGTGTGTACGACTTATTTTTAGATTTTTCGACATGCCTGGTTTTAAATATTTCCTTCTCGTGTGTGACGCAATTTTTTTGAACAGCCGAAGAATGATTTTGTTCCTAAGAACTAATTGAAATTATGTTACAAAATCACCTTGGACGCTGACATTTTGAAGCATAAGTCTTATAAATAATTTTTATGGCCTCTGCAAACAGTTTTTTTATAAATACAGATCGTAAATATATAAAAATTTTGCTGCGTAAGAACAGTTGTAAACAAATTATTTTTCAGGGGCATGAGTATATCGCGTATTCAGTCCAGGTCGGGTTGACTATCAAGAAAGTATATCTCATTGTCATTTCTATCAGTTTATGTCCGCTGATTTAACACACATTTGACGAATACAAGTCAGCAATGTATTAGAAAATATTTCGTGAGAATATATTGTACAAATATAAACCAATGTTTAATATAATAGACTGTGGAAAGAAATTAAATATGACTGAGAAGTCTAGACTGTCGTCAGATGAATCGCCGAAATACTTGCGCATCACAGAATTGTATATTTTATTGTAATTAAAAGAAAAATTAAAATTATTTTTCGGAACTAAAGTTTAGCATAGTAGTAAGTAAGTAGTAATTATCGGCAAAGTGAGGAATTGTGTTTAGATATTTTTTTGTGGATATGAATGTGGCAGATAAAAAATGCGAATATATTTCATATCTGCACACACACCGATACACACACAATTATTTAATTTTAAGTCAAAATATTATACCACGTATTTTTTGCCTTATTCGGAAAATAATTCTGAATATCAAACCACAATGTAGGCAGAACGGTTGTATTTAAAAACCTCGGAGGAAGTTGGAACTTTTTACTCTGAGTTATTCTGTGTTTCTCACACTGCCAAGGCTTGTAGCTTATAAATCTAATAAACACTTTGAATTCGCGGTGTTGAAAAGTTGTGAACAACTACTGGATATTTCTTTTGAGGAGACTGAATGCGTATACTTCAAAATACTGGCACGTGTAGTGAATAGAAGATGGAATTTTTTTTGTAAATTCGGTTCTTGTAACACTGGGAGATGTCGTGTGCTTTTACACTCGAGACCTTCCACAAACATAGAGGAGGGGAGGAATTTAACGGCGTGAAATACTGCCGGCAGCGAGGCGATTAACGTTGATGCGGGTTAAATCTGGCAACGTTACGGGAGCCGCTGCTAAACAACCGGGAGCAGGACTTGATAAAGAGGGAAGATAACGTAGAGGGAAAATGGAACCAGGGAGAGGAGAGACATGTTTATGATACGGCTCAGAGTTGCAAAACACGGCGCACGTGCGCGACAGAACTGTCGTGTTAGCCAAGTCTTCGCACGTACAAACCACTCCTGTGCTGGGGTCTACAAGACCACAGGCAGGGAACAATGTAGATAACAGGATGTGCTTGTATCCACGCCGAGATTAAATACATAATCCGACTATTAATGTACTCGGCTGTCGAGGTCTACCGCACCTCTTTCAGAGACTTCTTTTCCAATGAAAATGAACGCATGGCAATAGCCGTTGATTTTCGGTAAACATTTTTTTTTTCCACCAACACGTTTCAACGCATCCACATCTGCCGTTATACTTCACGGTTATTGGCAGCTTATATCTGTGTGGAGGCGTCGCAAATTTGGTTGTACCAATCAGAATTAGGTAACTGCGACACCTCACGATTATCGGGTAGAACCTCAAGACACGAGAGAGAAAATTATCCAATCACTGACAATAAAGCAGACCTTCAGAAGTTAACATAAAGCAATGAAACATAATGTTATAAACGTTTCGCTAAATACAACTTGGCTCCAGCAATCTTTATTCTGTATCCGTGGCAGCAAGCGAGGACTATTTTTAGCTTACCAGTGACTTTTTTAAATTCACGCTTTAGTATTTTGGGATGGCTTGCAGTCCTTGTGACCACTGCCGTGAACGAAATGTTCAGGGAAAGTACTTATTAACAGCACAGTACATAGAATGCAGAGCAACTATAGATTCTTGCACTGACAACGTGATTCATGGACGTCGATGCAGAGCTTCCTCGGTTTGCAGTGGACAACGTCGAGTGACACAAGCGCAGTTACTTGGTAGCTCAACACACATACATCAATATTACTGGGCAGTGATACCCGAGAACATTAAGTAAAGTGTAGAGATATGAAAAATTTGCTATGTTTGATGCCAGCAGACTAGTACCCAAACGTCTAAAGGCTCGTTTGACGTCTCCCGTTAGGCAACAATTCCATGGCCATTCATAAAGAATGCTTCTGACCAATGAAACTGGTACGTACAGGTCACTTCTACGACCTCGTCATTGCACAGAACCTTTTTCCTACTCTTCCCCTTACTCCCTCCACCTCGAACCACTCTGCACACCTTCTCTTAAAATTGTTCTATCAACTGCCAAGGGCGTAGAACTTCCCTACACTTCTTACCCTCTACAAAACCATACACACCGCCTGTTGGTATCCCTTTACCTTGTAAATAAACCATATGCACCATCTATTGGTGCTTGTGTATCGTACCTCCCATTGGCTACCACGAGACGTGAAGAGTTCGCACACCAGACATAAAGCCGAAACCTTATTGGCCATATCATCCAACATTCGACACCGCCCCGCATAACCCCCAGCGTAGTGGGGAGAGGAAAATAAGTTCTGTCAACTGGCGAGGTCGTAGAACTGACATAGCCCTCAGTAAGTCACCAAATAATAACGTGAATTTCACAGGTTCCTATTAACGTGACACTGAAGAGGCTAACATTCTGAAATTCCAGAAATAATTACATTTTTATTCCATTTGCATAATTATCCATTCAATTCAAATGACTAAGAAAACTTTACTATATTTTCTAGTATTTTTATGGGGCTGCGGTTGGAATAGTGACTAGAGTAATCGCCTTCACTAAGGTGATATGAGTTCGATTCCCGGCGGGGTTGGTCTGCGGATTTTCACACGTGCGAATCGTGCCAGGACAGTTTTCTGGGGGATCTTCAGTTTCCCCGCCTCTTCATTCCAGCGTTGCTCCATACTCACCTTATGTCACCCCTCACCAGCGCTAAAGGCCTTGATGTCTACCTCTGACCAAAATATCTAATATTTGTAAGAATTGTTCTCAGGTACTTCTTGAGTTTCATTGTAGGCAACCCTGGTCAGCAGGGCAGAAGCGCTCTAGACTAGACTGCTGGTATAGGACACGTGGTTCTTACAGCCGCGGGGGAATGGCGCCCAGCGTGGGGCTTGACAACAGGAAACAGTTTAGCGGTTTATAGCTCAATAGTCACATTCCGACACAGTGGGGGTCGCCCAGTCCACACCGCTAGACTTGCTGTACTATAACACATTTACCTGGATGGCTGGCATGTTCCCGTGCGGTTATTGACTTATGTTGATTCACAGAGTATCCCTAGGCGTCTATACATTTCCCCCCGGAATATGAGGAGTTGAGTTCCAAAACTTTATAAGTACAGAAATGGAAAAAAAAAAAAAAAAAGTGAACTATGGAAGTGTATGGTACCGCTCTGCTATAAATGAGACAAACATTTCGCATCAAACATATTTATTTGATGCTGGAATTGAGATACGAAATTCACAGTTTGTTCCAAAACCTGATATCAAATACGTGGATTTGTTCCAAAACGTCATACATAACTATTGCCATGTTACATCAACACTTCATAAAGTGAAACATATTGTCGTTTTGTTCCAAAACTGTACGCATTTGTATCATTGCAGAGATAAATATCTCGAAAAAAAAATTTGTTTCAAAAGATAAAATTAGTTATTTATGTTTGCATTGGCAACATTGTGTGGTTGTGTTCAATAGCAGTAATTACCTGTAATGTAATTGTACAGGCAGAGGTACGAAGAACAGGCTCACTTCATTTCAAGTTTGCTCCTTCAAAGAGACTTCATGTAAAAAAGAGGGAAGGAGTGAATGGACAAATAGACACGCGAGTCAAAGGGGAAGTTCACTACCGCACGTATACAGGAGAATATAGAACTATGTTCAAGAAAAACAAATCCATGAACCACATTATACCACAGTCATTGCCATTAGGGTCGAGGTAAAAGTAGAGAAACTTAAGGACGTAGTTTCACAGCTGAAAAGGTACTTTTGTGACCTGTGGTGTGGAAATGAGGCTCTCAAATTACAAGGACATCATTGACGGCGGATCTGGTACCGCTGAAATGATGCAGTGGAAAGTGATACTATGGGCCACGGAGATGAAGATGATGAGCTAGACTTGAGTGTGTGGTAATAAAAACAAGACACTTTGACTTTGTTTAAGCCCTCAATTGTTAGCAGTTTTGCCTTTCAGTGCCACAATATGAGTTCATGAAAAGTCACAGTGAAAACATTTTGTTACTTTAAAGTGAAAATATTTCGGATTTTGGTAGTTAAACAATGTTTTGCTCGTCGGGTAGGAAAACATTTTCATTTTGATTTGTATGTTTTTTGTAATGCTCAAAGTTCCTTTAAATTTACTTTGAGAGGGTCTCTATTCCAGGGGTCCCGGAGTAAATAGTTTGGCGTACATGGTATAAAGTTAGATTGGCTCATATTCCTACCTAATAGTTTTATATTAAGATGCAACATAACTTCATATTTGCAAAACGGTTTGTCTCGAAACTTTATGCTAATGTTATTTTGTAACAAACCTTGATACACGAAGATTTTAAAGTGATATAGGCCTAACTTAAACAAATATGATAATATTATGAATTCCTTCGTTTAAACTTACTTTTAATGACTCACTTTTAAATTTGGGTGTAAATGACAACATATTCAGTGTTGCTTAAGTATGAGAAGTTTTTGTGTTTCTTGCAATATTATGTCAGATACACTTTTCAAGTTTTGGAACTCATCTCTTCATATGTTAGTACTATCACAGAAGTTCATACTTTCGCCTTTAAAGGTAAAGAAAAATTATTAATACCGATGCCAGAGTTACGCATTGGAATATTATTTGAAGTTTTAAAAGTAAACTCGACACTTTGTGAAATATGTGTTACGTAATACAAGCATATTTTACTTTCTAGTTTTTACTTTATTGATAAAGTATGTCTCAAACTATTTATTAGTGCTATAAAACCCGAAATGTCATGGCATCTATTTCCTTGCGCAGTCAAGAAATAAGTAGTTGCGTAGTGCGAGAAATAGTTGATGCGTTTCACCATCAGTTGACATCCGCGGTGGAAAGTTTTATACCGCTGAGGCGGCTGAAGATGATGTATCCTCGTAAATAATATTGCGCAGATTGAAAGTATTTATTATTCTGGGTATGCTTGTTACTGTCCGACATAGAAACTAGTTATTGGGACTGTAAAAAAACGCGAAAATAACTACCGTCGAAAACATATTCCAATATATTATAGTAAACTGCGTGTTATACGTTTGTGCGACAGTCATTTACACAGTTCAATCAGATGTTATACTGTAACAAATTACTTTGGACATACGTCGCTGCATCTGAGATAACATAATGCTGCAATGGCGTATGTCTAAAACAATTTTTTTCATCATGTAAGAATCCCATTGCAAGCAAATTTCAAAGAAATTATAAGTTCTGTATACAGACTAATGCACGTTAGTTCAATGCTACTAATAACGACAAGTGTGCAAAAAATAACCTGGCGGCGTGAGGTGGAACAACTGAATATTTTGAAAAGTATTCTCCAAATTTATGTAATTACTTTTCTGTCTACCCAACTTTTTTTAATTGTTTATATGTTTGGCATACGGCTATTTTAGTTTTGTCATTTATTTAGGCTGTCCCTCGAAAATATCCTATTTGTAGATAAAACAAAGCTCTTCCCACGTTTACATGATAGCAGCGTATAGCTGAAGTTACTGAAATGTAGTGTGCAGTTGTCTGAAGGTCTGAAGTGGAATTACCGTCAAGTATTCTCGTAAAGTCGCCCATACAATCCTATCTTAACCTTTATATACAGGCTGCACATATTTTTGTATTCAATTCTCATTTATAGAGGAACTAAAGATGTGATATGGACATAGGTCTGAAAATGCACCATTAATGTACTGCAGGTCTTATGAGTTACAGTGTATAGTGCGTGGGCTGGACCATATTATAGGCAGTTCGGGCACTCACAAAAGCCCTGCTAAATTTCTGTTTTCAGCCAATTCGTATCTCTCCGCACGTAACGGCTAACGATGGGAAATGTCTAACCTCTATGGACACGTCACTCGATGCCTGCGCGTGAAAGATAAAGTGTGCGGCCGGTTGGAATCTATGTAGTTTGATAATAAAAGTTTATTAATTGTATAAAATACAAATACGTCGATTTCAGTTGATTTTATTTTTGTATTGTCGTATTTAAATAGGAAAATACACGGAACTACATTCAGCAAATCGCTGCCAACCATACAAATTGTAAGGTAAGTATTGTTGATGTTGAATTATGTGCAGCAACTGCTGGTAATTTATTTCAAAGGTTAAATCCTTAGTGCTCACTTAATCCCGAACAATCTATACTGTGTAATGCTACACAAGGCAATGTCTACCGTCCAATATAATACGACTATCCATGTACCTGCTAACAATAGTTGCAATGATATCCCACATTGACTTGATCCAGCTCGCACGCTACCATGTATGAACTGTTGTGCAGAAACAGTGTGTTTTCTGGTCCTATGCTCACATTATATTTTGTGTTCATCCAGATCTGACGATTTTTTACCCAAAATATTAACATGCGATTCTGCAACATTCTGTATAGGCCTAATACGTAAGATCAACTGTGTTTTCAGTCGAATGACAAGCGTTCAATTGATCACTTTTTAGGCTACACGAAGCTTTAGGCACTGACCTTGAGCGTGATAGGAGTGACGTAGTAAAAAAAACCGTTAATGTGTGGTATGAAGCGTGTCTTCTTTCTATTCCATTTGACCACGGGTTTTCTCGGGGTACTCCTGGCTCCCCCGTCTCGCCTGTACATTCCACCGTTGCTTCATACTCACGTCATGTCATCTCCGCCAGCAGTTAATATTCCTATCTACCTGCGCTTGGAACGCGATGCAGCGATTTGCGACTAGTCAGTTTTTTGAAGAAACATTACGTTTGTGTACTCTACGAAAGGAACTCGCAATTCAAACAATGTTTCTATCTACTTAAAAAGCATGATAGCTTGTTGGAAATACGATTCTCAGGCCTCTGAAAACTGCTGGAAACTGATTTTCTAGACTGTCGTGTCGTATCCGGGAAAATTCCAATTGGATTTGAAGAACACCACTGTAGAAATAAGAGTTGGAATCAAAATCATAAATGTAATAAATAAAATTATACTGTCACTGCTTGAAGCCCCATAGGAGAATGAACACTGGTAGAGGTCTGAGCGGTATAGTGGCTCGCATGTAGAGGTGATACTATATTACTTACTCCGGCTTGTAGCGCGCCTAGTGCTCCGTCGTTCAGTGCCTTGCATACACAAACACAGCATGCCTACACAGTAAAATTTTTTTTGTACTTTTATAAAAATGTTTTTTGGAAACCTGTTTCCAAAAAAAATTTTTGTAACACTACAAAAATGTTTATAAATTTCTTTGTATATTTACAAACATTTAAGTAAATCTACAAACAAATGTTGTATATTTAATGCTAATATCTGGTTCACTTTACAACAATTGTTTGTAGAGTTACAAAAAATTTTTTTGGAAACTAGTTTCCAAAAAAATTTTTTTATAAGAGTACGAAACGTTTTGTAAAATGTGACAGGCCTTCTAGGTTCATTTTGTTTCAAATCGAAAAATTTACTCATTAATATTTATTTTACTAGTTCCTAAATATGTTCACTATATTTATAACCACTTTAAATGGTTTCCGACACCTCACATTTATTACCTGACAGATAATGTTCTGATATTAGTTTACAAGATTTTTCTTGTAATTGTACAATTTTTTTGCTGTGCAGATACGGTTGTTCAAGTGCGTTTAATATCAAAATTTAATATTTTAACGGAATAGTAATAGTTTTGTAGGCCATACTTGAGTAGTCCAGTTCTAAAACTCTCCTTGTACATCACCAAGGAAAAATGAGTTCCGAACAGTTTAGGGTAGCTTTTAAACGTGCGCTAAAGTTGACGAGATGATATACTCGCCTTATTCAATAATAGATACACTTTGGAAAACTGCTTCAACCATGTCACAAATGGGCTCGCAAATCAGTTTTTCACAGATTTGCTCAGTTTTAGGTGGAAGTGGACAAGGGGAGTTTTGAAACTTGACTACTCACTTAAGAGTACAGTTTATTCTTACGAAACGATTTTAGCTCGGATAGTTTACTCACAGTGGCGCGCCAAAGCTAAAATTTGCTAGCTACGCTGTCATACAAAAAGTGAAAACCAATTGACTTATTTAATCTAAATAATTCACAGTGAGATAACATGCCATAGGCTGCGTAATCATGTAGCCTATTGGAAAAACTCACAGTAACAAATTTTTGTACTTAAAGAAAAGTTGAATTAACAACTTTTTTCCTGTACGTTTGCGATTTTTTTCAACATTAATAATATTAAGTTGTGCGTTTATAATTAATTGTTACGTTACGTAGCCCATCATATGTTATTTCACTGTGAGTGATTTCATTCGAGTTAGTCAATTGATTTTCGTTATTTGCATGTCTGTGCAACATGTAAATTTTAGCTCTGACGCATCGTATTGAGAAAAGTACAGGAGCGTAAATTGTCTCGTAAGAGAAAAACTTTACTCGCAAGTACCCACTCAAAAACTAACATTATTTCGTGATCATATAAAATGATAATTTTGTACCACTTGAACCCACTTCTCACCACATTTCAACTAGAGAAAGTCAGGATGAAGAGTCTGGGATGAATGCAACAACACGTATTCATCTGATCGGGTCATTGCTGTATTGCTTCCCCCCTCACCACTTTCCAACCCAAATCCCCGGCTCTATTACACTTCTGAGAACCAATCATCCTTCTCGATGCGAGATCGTGCTCGAACCAAGATCACGCCAAACAGTGTTGCCAGCTGTCCCTCGTCTGCCATGATTGTCCAGTATCATGCTTCACGCATATACAGTTTGCTACAGCGACCGTTCTCCAGTTGTAACGTCTCACACATTTTAACAAATAATTTTCGAACGTTATACAATTTTACGAGTTAGGCATGAATTTTCGTCAAGACAGAATCATAATAACAGGAAAAGTCCTCAAGCTCAGTGACTTGCTAGCTAGGCTCCACTGTACTATGTTTATTTAAGCTTGGACTGTTTATACAATGGCCGCCGATCCAAGTAGCAGCCGGTTTCAACAAAGTCCTTAAGATTTGTTATTGGTTCAGAGTTCCCGGAGGCGTAGTCAATTACTATCGTACCACAGACTGTAGGGACCCTGCTTTTTCGCAAAAAGAATTTTGCCCCACTTTGTTTCAGTGCCTTACGAGCACATCTGCGATTCTGCTTCATGATTATTGTCAGCGTGTCTATGTGAAGAGCCGTATATCATGTGTCTGAGCCAATTACAATAACGTCTCTGCAACACCTCACGTCTGTGATTTGCCGGCAGAATCCCAAGGCTCGAGAGAGTTAAAACATCTAATCACAGACCACGAAGCAAAACTGCAGATGTGCACGTAAGGCACTGAAACAAAGTGGGGCCAAATTTTCTTCGCAAAAAAATAGGGTCTCTACTAATTAGTAACGCATGTATGAAATGACGTGGCGGCTCTATTGATAGGGCGAACTTGGCCGCTTATTGGCTGCCCGGTGATGTTGATTCCAGCCCCGTGTATGATTGGCTCCTGCATGTTACTACACGTTTCCTATTGGCCTGGCTGCCGTCTAGCAGGGCAGCTGCTTTACGCTGGTTGGCGGTAGGCTTATCCGCCATGTTGCCGGTCAGGGAAGCCATTTTGCTGGCGTGTGTGACTGAGTTCACCGTCATATCGGCTATTTCACCTCTGTATTCCTAGACATTCTGTGATCGTACTGAACACGAGACAAAACTGTATCTGCGTTCAAAATCTACCTTGAGCTACAACGGGAAGTATTGTGGCTCGTAACGACCTTGAATTTTTTCTCAGTTACTTTGGAACCGGTTTTAAGGCCACTGATCCCTATGTGTGCTATTTACGTGAATGTTGTTCCCAAATTCTAAATGAGAACAGACATCGTACAACCGTCACACAGATATTCTGAATTTTTTTTCTACGCGGACTAATTTCGTTCCAAAGTAAAAAAATGTATAATTTTGATTAATTATCGTCTTTTATAAAATGTATTACTTTTCTGGGATGACATATTGCTAACGTCCAATATAATTTGTTTCAACACAAATCTCTGTTGTACGAATCTTTCAAAGAAATTTATGAAGGTTTTTTATTGGTCTGCAAACCCTTCTCAAATGATCGTCGACCGATCCGTGTCTTGGAAACCATTTCGGAGCTTAAGAATGTGGGAATGGGGGTGAGGAAACTAGAGAGGGCGCAGAGAAGGGCAGTCAGATGGGAGAAAGGAAGGTGGAGACGACAGGGGCAGGTCGGAGAGAATGAAGATAATTTCAGACCATCTCTGATTCTGAAGGAGATGAGGTGGCACTCCCTGAAGTACTGAAGAAGGGTTGTTGAGATACATGTTAGATTGTTTAGGGTGTTAAGTGAGGATGCAGGAGGGTGGTGTAAGTTGAAGGTAAGGGAATGCATAGAGGGAGAAGTGACAACAGTGTGAAGCTCCAGAGGGATTGGAGGAGGGCGGAGAAGAGGTGACAGTCCTTGCTGGTGAGAGCGGCGAGGGAGTGGAATGTTTTGCAGTAGAATCTGGCAACGGAGAGGAATGCTGGAGGGTTCAGTAAAGCACAGAAGAGGATGAGGACTTGCGATGAAGATAGAGCAGAAACTTGCTACCGGGCATCTGCCTAATCGTAGGTCGAATGTTTTTCATATTAATTTTCGGAATATTTCATTCTGTCTGTTTTGGATGGACTACGAAACAGGCGTTATTGCGTTGTAATAAGCTAAACTCCAGATGTTTGTACATTTGCTGTGTGTGTTTGACTGTGATTTCTGCTCTGGACGTGGAGGAAGACCAAGACTGCGTACCATGTCTTTGACTTATTTCTCAGTTGGGCCACGTTCCATTCGCTGGCCCCTTGGCAGATTCAGAACATATTATGACCTTAACATAACGATGGCCACTCACGTGGAACAAAATTGAGGCTAACGCTGACATCTATCACAATGCACTGCAGTAGTTTAAGAATGACTAGTAACCCTTGTATTTAGCGAGAAGAATTTTGTCCCACTTTGTTTCCTTGCCTTACGTGCACACCTCCGCTTCGTGGTCAGTGATTGGATATTTTAATTGTCACGAGCTTTGGGATTATACCGCCAAAATCACAGACGTGTGGTGTTGCAGGAACGTTATTGTAATTGGCTCAGTCAAATGAGATACGGCTCTTCACATAGATATGTTGCCAATAAACATGAAGCAGAATTGTAGATGTACATGTAAGACACTGAAACGAAACAGTTGTCCCTAATTGTGACATATTGCGGCTAGTTCTAGCATTTTTTCTCAATGCTGACAAACAACTGGTTGAACTGATCTCCTCATACATGGAAAACCTGCTGCGGTATACGTACTTTTTAAGTAATACAAATCGTTACTGTATATGACAGTGTCGTTTCGTGCTAAACAAGGATTTCGTGTTTTTTCTTTTAAGCTTTCTCAAATATTAATGTCTCTTTGTACACTCTTTATCTAGTTTTCTTTTTCTCCCTGAAACAAATCTGGAGGTTCGTTAACCTTTACACTTGTCTCCTATGTGCACTTAAGCTGACAATAGTAGATTACTGCCTGCTCGCTGACACTGTGATACCACGTTACTTGGTCTGTATTTAGGTGCTTCATTATTACTGGTTCAGAGTATTACAGAAGGTGTCAAATAAGTCAAGCACCAACTGCGAAAGTATCACGTGCTTTCATTGCTTGAAATCTAGTTTGTTCCATAAATAAAACGCGAATTTTTCAAGTCACTAACTTAGGGACACATTAGATTTCAAACAACTGCGAATTCGTGTCACTTTCTTAATTCGTTCTTGGCTTATTTTACACCTCCTGGACGACGCCCAGCCAATAATAAACAAGCAAAGTATTGCAGGCCCAGTCATGTGATATCATTGTGTCACCGAGCAGCCAATGACCAGCCGCTGTTATGCTCGGAGGCTAGCCTACAGGTCGGTGATCGTGCGAGGTTTTCCTGACTCTTCATTAACTATATTTACTTGATAATAAAGTATATTTCAATAGCTTACACAAATGTAATATTTATGGAGATCATGGTATATCGCGAACATTTTTGTGCCAACATAACCTTTAAAACGCTATAGTTTCTTGCAACATATATGGTAGCGTGATGTACGCCTGACACAACATAGTTGTCTGCAGACCAATAACATACATTAAATATTACAATAGCGGGATTCTTATTGGCTCAGTCAAATAGGACAATACCTCCACGTACATTCGAAAGCCAGTAATCTTCTGGTAAGCTGAAATTGCGTTAAAAACCAGCAAACAGTCAAGTTTTCCCGCGATAAACCATTATTAGAGACAGTGGAAAATCCCGAAAATATTTAACATAATCTGCAATAAACTGTAGTATCTCAATCGTGACATGTGTGAACAGTTTTCTGACAAATCACACATGTCCTGTGTTAAAACTGTACAGTTCTAATTAGGTTTGTTAAAGAGGAACACAGTGCTTTATATAAACTATAGCCAATACAGTTGCAAAACATTCAGTGTTGTACATAGCGTGTTGCAGTCTAGCAAACAACCAACTTTCCCGCCATTTACCAGTGTCTCTAACTATTATCTCTAAATATTTATTATATAAAATATTGCATACATATTACAAAGTAAATAAGTTTCTGTGCGTAAATGAAAATATTATTCCTAAAATTGTATTGTAAATAAATAATATTTCCTGAAATCATTTTACTGTTTAAAGTATATAATTGTTTAGGTTGGCAAACGTGAGGCAGAGCTAGGTTGGTCGCCCTAGGGAGAAACGCCACTTATTCACTCGCTCCTGTCTGCAATTTACCGGCCTGACTCCTGTGCGACATCAAATTAACTCCATGCCTTCATGCTAACAATATTCCTGCACGGCAATCCTAGTCAGGGTACGAATTTATTCCAAGCGGCTTTTCTAATAATTAGTTACCTGTTTGGAAGTGTGTTAATATGGAGGTATTACGAGAGATCCGTGCCCGTTTTTCGTTTTTTCCTGCCGAGGTCAGCTCTCCTTCGCGACGGTAATTTCCCTTAAGAGGCCACAAATTTCCCTCGCATTATACAAACACATATTTCGCCGACGACGTTTTTACGGCTGGCTTCCTCGCAGGTGGCGTCCACGAACATGACAAACTGGTGCTAGAGGCCGCGGTGACGTAAATTCCACAAAATGATTTCGGCTTCCCCCCTTCCCCGGAAATATTCCCGGATATTTATTTCGTGGCGGTTAACGCCTTTAGGCATTCAAAAGTGTGGCAAGGCGGGCGTATATCTTGCACACAAATTGAACATTTCTCCGCGAGGAAGGCGGACCCGTTTATCGGCGGTTTTCTGTCGAAGTAGCTGAACCAGTGACTTTGATAAGGTATAGATGTGAATGTTTACATATAAGCTAGAGCCAGTGTTCTCTGGTGGGAATAGTTTCCTACTAGCTTGTTTCAATTACCTACGCGCACGAATTTAGCTGTGCTTCATTGCTATTGGCAGAGTGTATTTGTGCAGAGATGTATCTGCCAATCAGAACAAGCTTACAGCGACACTACACGTCTGTGATCAACGAGTAGACTCCCGAGACACGAGAGAGTTGAAAACATGACAAGATGCGTATTCATGGATATACGCCATTGCTTGCGAATGTCGCCAAGTCGCAGATAAACCCACGAAAAACATAAAAATACAAAGAAAATAAAAGTGCAACAAAATTACGAAAAAAATTACTTAAATAAGACCAGATATGGTCGTTGTCAACACACACAAACACTTGACTTGGCGACATTAGCAAGCAATGGTGTATATAAATGAATACTCATCTTGTCATACATCCCCATTGCAATCATCTTTCAAAGTTCAGTTAAAAACATCCATCAAATCACTGACGATACAGCAGAACTGTAGCTGAGTACATAAGGCAATGAAACAAATTGTTGTATAATTCTTTTCACAAAAAATCACTTATCAGAGTTTTATGAAAAAAACTCCAGCAGGCCCGTTTAATTCATCAACGAAAAAAAAACATCCAGAGGGGTTATTTATTACTGAGGACAAAAAGTTATCGAGAGAATATTTCTGCACTACTTTGTTTCAACGCCATAACGTGTTCACCTGCAGATCTGCTTCGTGGTCAATGATTTGATGTTTTCGAGTGTCTCAGGGTTCTACCCACGAATCACAGACGTGTGACGTCACAGTAACCTTATTATAATTGGCATAGTTAAATAAGGTAAGCCTTAACACTAAGATACGCTGTCAATAACCACAAAGTTTAGATGCACATATGCAGGTAAAGCATAGGGAAAAAAGTGGCGTAAAAATATTTTCGCAAAAAAATATTGGATCGTAATTTCAGGAGTTTGAAACTGAGTGAGAGATTTTGATCAGCGTTTGACATCGAGGTATTCAGCGCTGGTGTGGGGTGACATGAGGTGAGTATGGAGCAGCGCCGGAATGAAGAGGCGGGGGAAACGGGAGATCCCCGAGAAAACCCGCCGACCACAAGTATCGTCCGGAACGATTACCACGTGCGAAAACCCGGGGACCGACTCCGCCGGGATTCGAACCCGGTTCACCTTGGTGGGAGGCGAATGGTCTGACCATTCAGCCACCGCGGGCAAAAAATAAATTTGGCAATTTTTTTTACTCTGCTTGTTTGTCATTTCGTAGTTACTTGCTTTTTGGCTCTATAGATAGTGCCGTGCTGCTTCTCCAACATTTCGGCACACATTGCAATCGCCGTCTTCATGGCAGCAGAACTATAGTACTGAAGCAACGACGGTATGGCTGTAATATGAAACTCATGATCCACGACACGTTGGCAGCGAAAAACCTGTGTACATCCTTACCTGATACTTATATATTACGTGTCCTCGGACAACATTACAGTCTTGGTAAAGGTAGACGGGTGAAAAGGGTGGGGTGCGGGTCCGGTCGGTCCTGTATTTAAGATTCTTCCCAAGTAAAACAGGGATCTGGATACTCGGACTGCGAATCGAACCCAGGAAAATCCCAATTCGGAGGTCCACTGCACACTACTATCTGACTACGTTGCAGATACGCTTGAAGGGAGAAACACGGCTATGTTACTTGGATAAGGAAATACGACTGGTGAAGGTATGGGCAAAGTCTCAACTGCAATACAGAGCAGTGGCGGCTCGTAGGTTGTTGCCAGGGAGGGCACAAGTTGCAGAGAACTGTATATAGTTGACGCTACAGCCACTGACAAGCTGGTATGTAGGTGCCGCTTATTACTGACTGCTCACAACACAATAAGTAGCCAGTGCATATTCCATGGTCGTTGCTATACGGCGGCGGGTTCACACGAGTATGTACAGTTCTCGGCAACTTGTGCCCTCTCTGCCAACAACACTCGAGCCGCCACTGATACAGACGTGAAATAACGCGGCAGCTCATTTGATACGGGCGAACTTGGCCGCTTATTGGCTGCCTGACGTTGTTGATACCAGCCCCGTGTATGTTTGGCTGCTGTATGTTACAGCAGATTTCCTATTGGCCCGGCTGACAGATAGCAGGACACCCGCCTTACGTTGGTTGGTGGTAGGCATTTCCGCCATGTTGCTGGCCAGTGAAGCCATGTGTCTAGCGTGTGTGACTAAGTTTTCCGTCTTACCAGCTATTTTACTTCTGTATTCCTGAATAGTCTGTGTTATGGGTGCGAAAGCAATACCAAGTACCATTTAAACGATCGAGTGCTGGGTTCCTGACAAACCGGTTTGCATGGAGACTGGATGCGTTGCGGATTGTGAGCGAAGTGGGTGACCTAAAAGCCCAACCACCGAAGAGATTCCGTGATGTTCGTGGAGAAAGTCAAGCACAGGTCAAGTAGAAAGGTGAGCAGAGAAATTAGATTTAGAACTGGTTCGCTCATATCAGCCTTTGAAAAAGTATCACAGCTTATTGCTGCTCGCTCTTTAACTTAAGTCGAGTCCGGAAGAAATCCGCGGGTTCTCTGACCTCTACAATTGCCTTCAAGAATACCTGTGTACAGCTACGGACGGCAGCTTCTCATTGGCAGATCGCTGTTACAGTGGTACCAAATGATTGGGTGAGTGAGTGAAGAGGTTTTGGTCGGCGCTTAACATCGAGGTCTTTAGCGCGGGTGAGGGGTGATATGATATATGGAGCAGCGCCGAGAAAACCCGCCGACATGCGAAAATCCGGGGACCGACACCGCCGGGAATCGAACCCAGATCGCCTTAGTGGGAGGCGAGGAGTCTGGCCCCTCGGCCACCGCGGCCCCCCAAATGATTGTCCTTTGCATTTAGCTATGTTTTTATTATTTTCACTTAGCGCCTTCCATGCCGTGTAAAATTAACCTAAAGCCAGTTGTTTGGGATCTAGCTTGTGTCCAAATGAAAAACGACAGGTTCATAAACAAATGGAAAGTAACACCGACTAAGACGTAAGGAAACAAACCTCTCGGCTAAGGAAGACGTTGTCTATCAAAACTCTAGACTGGCCTAGGAGGAGTCATAGAGAGGAAGAACGACAGCAGTTGAGCTCTTTGTCATAGAGGCGAGGGGACAAGACGTATTCTTGGAATAATCGCCCTTATTGCATGCGTGCTACTAGGCTACAAACGTGCTCGTAGTATTCTGATAACAGTTCAAGTAGGCGGCACAAATATATTGTACAGAAAATTGCACCTCGCTAATTTTCACAAAAGGCAAACTAGAATCGCATCGTTCGTGCTTGCTAACACAAAGAATTCGAATACCGTAGAGACAGGAAAAACTTGCGTGTTCACTTACCTGTAGGTTAGGATTCAAAAATACCTGTGTACACAGTATCTGATACCAATAGCCATGCCGAGATGTACAGGAGTATCACAATCATACTGCAAAGTACCGGAGTATCTGCTTAGTCAGAACCTTAGAGTAAATATAGGGTAGAGGGAGTACCCTCTATACAGCTGCATACGAAATTGTGTGTTCAACATGTGTCACGTGACTTTAGTGAAATATGCGCGGGAAATTTGAATTTACATTGAGATGCAAGATAATAATTGTTTAGCAATCACAACTATGTTGGGTTTGGTACCTTATGAATTTATGAACTAAGGAGAGCATACAACCATATTATCGCGTAGTATAATTGCGTAGAAATTTCAGAACGACAAATGTATACAAGGTTTTCCACGTTACTGTTTTCCTTAACCCAGCTGTTTTTAGTAAAAAGAAAATATTACCTACATACTTACTGTAAGGTTTTGAACCGAGATCTTGGTGACACCATATGACTAAATATATATTGTGGAAGGTACGCCATGAGTTTCAAACAACACGAAAGAATTTTTACGACGAGAAAACATACATAAACGACACCAAACTCTCGAGACCATGTTGGACACACATTTGTGACGTCATGTTCCCTCTACTACATATTACCTCTATGGTCAAAACACAGTGTACCGGAATCTTTGCATATTCAGGCCGTGGTGTACCGAAATCTCATATGAATCATACTTAAAGATGGTGAAATTTCGTGAATTCAATGACCTGCAAGTTAGAATCAAATATACTATGCATAGCCAAGGCCCGACTATTTGTCCACTAGCTGCTACTCAGCGGAGCAACAGACAATGAACGAATAGACAGGGCTTGAGTATGCATACGATATTTGATTCTAACATGCAGGTCACTGAATTCGCGAAATTGCACTATATCTAATCATACTGCAATGTACCGGAGTAACTGCTTGGACAAAACACAGTGTACCGGAGTGTCTGGTTACCTATGCCATGGTATATCGCAAAAATGTTTTGTGCCAACATAGCCTTGAAAACGCTGTAATTTTTTGCAACATACAGGATTTGGTGATATATTTCTGACACCACGTAGCTGCCTGTAGACCAATAACTGGCAACACGTATTACAATATCGGGGTCCTTATTGGTTCAGTCAAATAGGACGACAGTTCCACGTACAACCTAAAGCCAGTCATCGTCTGGTAAGCTGAACGCGTGGTAAAATCTAGCAAACAGATAAGTTTTCCTGCGATATACCATCATCTCTACCCATGGCGTACCTGAATGTCTGCTTAGTCAGTCGACGGTGTGCCGGAATGTGTTGTTATTTGGGCAGCGTTGTAGTGTGTCTTTGTGACGGACGATTGGTCAATATAAACTGTGGGGCGGGCTTCTTGCCACGTGGTAATGACACGCTGTCAGCGGCCGCCTGCCAGTGTTCCTGCTCTGCTATCATCACGTGATCTCTAGTAGCGAGCCAGCTATACGACTGCTATCCTCGCTCGCTCATACCACGCCTCTTACTAGCTCTCAGTACACCGAGCATAGTAACAGATCTTCTGCAATGTGTTCAGCCGCGAGTTTGTCGCGGAAACATTTATATGGACCTGAAAAATTGCGCGTTTTCATCTGGGCTTTAGCTAGAATTCTAACAACTGTAAGTTCGCATCACTTAGGCAATTGGCCCTACAGTAATTTGACGCAGCACGGAAGGCGCTAGGGGCCGCGGTGGCCGAGGAGTCAGACCTCTCGCCTCTCACCAAGGCGAACCGGGTTCGATTCCCGGCGGGGTCGGTCCCCGGATTTTATGCCGGACGATGCCGCTGGTCGGCGGGTTTTCTCGGGGATCTCCCGTTTCCCCCGCCCATTCATTCCGGCTCTGCTCCATACTCGCCTCATGTCATCCCTCACTAGCGCTAGAAGACCTCAATGTTAAGCGCTGACCAAAACCTGTTCTGTTCAATTACTAGGGCTAGGAGTATTTCACGAGTTCAACGACCAACATGCCAGAATCCATTATCCTGTGTATACCGAAGCCCTACCATTTGTCCATTACCTGCTACTCATTCAGACAACAGACAATGCACGAATAGACGCAGCTTGAGTATGCATAGGATATTTGATTCGAACATGCAGGTAATTGATAGAGACCTGAAAAATTCGCGTTTTTTTTTTGGCACAAGCTAGAAATCTAACAACTGTAAGTTTGTATCACTTTTGCAATTGGACTTTGACGTATTTGATACCTCCTAGAAGTCTATGAGCCAATAACGGAAATGTAACTAATACACACCTCTATATCACATTAACAGCAAGCAGCTAATGAGCGTCTGCTGCCTGCTACAGTTCACATATATTCTTGCATGCTTGCCTACATGTCAGTGAACACGCGAATTTCTCCCGTCTCTAGTAATTGAATTCGCGAAATGTTCCTGCCCCTACCAATAACAAAGAACGCAGATACATTCAGACCCAGTCACTTGGTATCATTGTGTCAGCGATCAGCCAATGAGAGGCTGCTGTCTGCTTGAGTACACATATATTCTTAGAGGCTATTCTAGAGGTCACTGAACTCGCAATATTTTTTTCTGTCTCTTACATTTTGGTGTCAGTACCTCACGATTACATCGCCAGCTCTGCTTAATGCTTATTGGCAGCTTGTCTTTGTTCTGTCACGTCTCAAATTTAACTCCACCAATCAGAATAAGATTATTGTAGCACCATACGTCCGTGATTTTCCAGTAAAACCCAAAAGAAATGAAAGTTAACCCATTCAATCACTGACCGCGACGCAGATGTGCAAATATGCAAATCAACTGAAACCGAAATGTGCAAAAATCTTTTCGCAACAAAATCGTGGCTGCTCACCTGCCGAGTGATGGAACTATACCTTTGTTTCATATAAAGTCGTAGCAACACCATTACATCGGTCTGTCTACGCTGCGTGAAAGCTCCGAAAATCCACGATACTTACATATCAGACGTGGTTTCTAACAGTTCAGACTACTCGCAAACTGCACAAATCATAGACAATGATTCACTACGATACAGATGCATTTCATTTACTACTTGGTTAAATTAATAAACCCGAGTTTCCTTTCGTTCAAAATTTATTGTGTTTACAAAAATCCATTTTGTACAATAACATACTTAACTAATTTAGAACTAAGCTGTCGCAATAACTTGGGTCTCGAATACTATAATCAAAAAAATATTGTATAAATAGATGCTGAAAAAATACGTGGCTTAACTGACCTTTAGGCTATAGCCTCCAAGAATATCTGAGCTCTTAAGCGAACAAATCCAGATGATTGGCTGCTCGCTGACACAGTGATACCACTTTATTGGGATTGAATTAAGTTTATCCTTTATCATTGACTCAGCATACTACAAGAAGATTGAAATAAGTCACGTGCCAAGTGATAAAGTTGCGTGAACGTATAGTTGTTTGAGCTTAAGTGTATTCCCAAAACAAAATTCGAATACCTTAGGTTCTTAGGTAATTAGTATAAATGACAATAATTTAATATTAAATTAAGTTCTCATAGTAATTTAGTTCGCAAATACCATTGCCAGAAATGTATTGTAATGTTAATACTAATTAGTATAAATAACATATTTAACTATTTTTGAACTAAGTTGCCATAATAAGTTAGTTCATGACTACCATTACCAAACATATATGGTAATGATGATGATAATGATGATGATGATAATAATGCTGATGATGATAATAATGCTGATGATGATAATAATGCTGATGATGATAATACTGCTGATGGTGATAATAATGATAATGATGATGATAATCATGATGATGCTAATGATGCTAATGATGATAATAATGATAACGACGATAATAATGATGATAATGATTATTATATTAATAACGATAACGATGATAATAATGATGATAATGATTATTATATTAATAATGATAACGATGATAATAATGATGATGATGACGATGATGATAATGATAATGATGATGAAAAATAATAAAACTTAGTAGGGAGTGAACGACGCACATAGAAACAGTCGGTTAAACTGGGAGCATATTCTCAGACAGTAGGCATAGGAGGAAGCACTGGAATGAAGATGCAAATGAATGCAAGGTTGTTGAAAACGGGAGTGCAACGAGAAAACCTGCCTGCAAATGTTTCCCATGCGTGAAGACTAGGGACTGACCTCGGCGGGTGTCAAAACTTGGATTGCCGTGGCGGAAGTCGAGTAGTATGACCGCTACCCCTCCCCACCCCCACCCCGGCCTCAACATTAATAGCTAAAAATTAAATATAAAAGATTCATAAGAAAAATATTTATTGAATTTAATTTACTCTATTAAATTCACTTTATAATCCCAACTTTTATAGCTACAAATTTAGAGAAGCTCACAACGATGAACACAATCCATTTTCAGCCGTATTTTATTTCGGGAGCGAGTAAAAAAGTTTCAAGCTTATAGTGGTTTCTTGTGAAATTCATACAATTAAATATTTATAAACAGGGAGTAGTATACATTTAACATTTCTGTCCACACATGTATGTTCCTACGACGCTCAGTTTAAAGCTTGAAACGTGTGCCTATTACACAGTGTCGTCATTCAAGATTATCATGTGACTCGAAATCACGTTTTATTAGATGATGTTGCCATAGAGGCAGGAAACGAGGAGGTAGGAACGTTAGAGTGGCTCATTACAGGGGATTATAACCCTCATTAATCACGTCCTTAATTACTTTGTTTAGATATACTGTTATTACGCAAAGCTCATGGCTTCTAGCTGCAGAGTTATACTATTACGCTAACAAATTATACATACATTTTCCAACATATACCTACCTTCACGTCTTTGTAATTCCTCTCGTAAATGAATCTAAGTTCCTGGGTAGAATATATCTCATTGCTCAGAACTGGATATGTGAAATTGGATTCAACGTAATGCATTAGTGACAGAAAATGCAGTTTAGCAATTACTGTACCCAACGAACCTAGGCACTACAATTTTCATCCCGTAAAAGTAATGTGCTAACTATGACATCTAGGCATACGAATCGGGCTTAAGTTCACTCAGTAAGAGAGATTTGTAAACTACTAATACAGGACTGTGTATGTAGGAATGTTTCGTATTTAGTCGTGGGACGCTGTATCATTCCGGCCAATCAAAAGCGATGCCAGTAAGTTCAGTTATATTTTCTCACAGCAAGCGACGATTTATCACAGCAAGCAACGATTTATAATGATTAGAGGTACATAAATTGTCGCGGATTAATCAGTCAGCAGCCTAGACTTGTCAGTCCTATACATCCACTGGCCACAATCGATTATCTACTGGCTTATAACCGTACAAGCAGGTAGCAAGCGATAGCACTTCGCATTATTTCCTTACTTACTACTGGCTTGTAGTAGTCAAACGCGTTTCATAACAGCCGCCAGCAAGTCACAGACATAACAATGAAGTATACATAATTGGCGTTCAACCTGACCTGGAGTGTATCTGCGAAATTTACGTACCCCTAATAAAGATTAGAGACAATGGTTTATAGCGGGGAAATTTGACTGCTTGCGGGGTTTCAAAACACGTCCAGCTTATCAGAATATTACTGGATTCCGCTTGTATACGGAACAGTTAGCCTATTTGACTGAGCCAATAAGAATCCCGATATTGTAATATTTGATGCCTGCTGTTTGACAACTATGTTGTGTCAGACGTACATAAGCCAATCACACGTGTTGCAAGAAACTGCAGTGTTTTTCAAGGTTATGTTGACACAAAACATTTTCACGATATAGCGTCATCTCTAGTAATGATACAACTAGCTTATGAAATATGGGTCCGTAAATGAATGGTGTTCAAGTGCGATAAAACCATAGTTTTATATTTGTATAAAATATTGTTAGTTTTGTAGACGATACTTGTGAGTACATTTTACTATTTCAAATCAATTTTAGCTCTCATAGTTTTATCATAACGGTGCCTCAAAGCCAAATTTGCTTGTTACGCTACCTTGCAAATAGTGAAAACCAACTGGCCTATTTAAACAAAACTATTCATTGTGAACTTACATTCTATAAGCTGTGCAATAAAACCTTTAAAAAAACCCACAACGTAATATTTTGAATTAAAAGAATCGCAAAAGTACAAAAAAAGTTGCAAATTCTGCAATTTTTTAAAAAATACAAAAACCGTTCGCGGGTTGTTTTCAAATGTTTTATTGCTTATCCCATAGTATGTTATTTCACTGTGAATTATTAGACGTACGTTAGTCAATTGGTTTCCACTATTTGCAAGAACATGCGAATTTTGACTTAGACGCGCCGTTGTGAGAAAACTATGAGAACTTAAATTGTTTCGTAACAGGAAACCACACAAAACTAACAATATTTCATACAAATATAAAATTATGACTTTATCGCACTTGAACACCCTCAAGGTGTCTTTACACCAAGCTTATGTTCTCAGAATTAAAATGAGGAATGTATGTTAAAATTAATTACTATAGCGAGAACCACGATTTTGTGGCGAAAATATGTTTGCAGTAATACGTCGCATCAGAACTGGCCAGTCGCAACATGGACGCAGGTTGCCCGCGGGGCGCGTCATCTTCCTATCCGCGGCGCCGTCGCCAAGTTAGTTCCATTTTCATCCGCGGAGGCGCTGCTGCGGTAACGAGCTGCCCAGCTCCCGACATGATTGACGGCGAATTAAACCTGCGCGCGATTTATACTTCCGGTCTGTAGCGTCTCCTCACTTTTATATGCCGCGAGTTGATTGGCTCGAGGGTAATTCATTTTCCTTCTGCAATTACCGGGCTAGTCGCCGCGATAAGTACAGTCGTCAACAATTCTATCCCAGCCATTCAGCAGTGTCTGGCATCATGTGGTATGTTCTCGACGTTGTCCTAACCCAGGGTAAGGTTTATGTACTACAGGTTAAAGAGAAATTATGTTTTACTATGGGAGAGTATGCTATAAGGAAAATTTCCTGCCACTAGTTTCGCTGCAATCGCTAACGTACCAGATAAATACAAAGCCGTAGTGAAATGAGATTTAAATAAACTTAGAAATTATAGAACGAATTTAACTTAATTTTAAAGTGAAAAGAAACCGATTTCGCGTTTTAAATTATCAACTTAATGTAACTTAAAATTCAGGAAACCTCTATGATTGGCACTACCGATACCAGCGCTCAAGCGGCAGAAATTTTCCCTGTGACAAATTTATAACACTGATCTTTCTAACCTTTAGTAGAATTAACTTTACCCAGGACAATATTGATTCTACTACAAGTTAGGAAGCTCAAGGTTATTAGATTGATAAGGGATCATTTCTGTCTCTCATAGTGCTGGTATCGGTAAGGGTGATATTTCAAGTTGGGACTTATGAACAAAACTTCGTCCTTCGACAATGTTTGGTTTAACAACCGAACCTTTCTCCATAAGTACCACTACACCATATCCCTTTTCGCGATACCAGCAGATATTGTTTCTTGCCAAACGCGTTCATAAAACATTCATTTATCTTCCTAACATTTACCCCGGGCGACCAACGTTTTCGGAATTATGACCACATCATGTCACGAGCCACCATAGATTAACTTTCACACTGATTACTTTTCATGAGCTCAAAATTTATATAATTTAATATGTTGTAACGAACAGTTACTTTATAAAATATTTACTTTAATTTATTCTCAGTTATTATTAAACTAAACTACTATTTTAAGTCTAAATAAGAGTAATGAAAAATATGTGTTCAGAAACAGCCAAAAAATGTGTTCAGATTAATAATACTCTTTCAGTACCTGAGAGAAACATATAATTCACATTTGTGTACTATTGTTGTGTAATACTGAATTATTTTTACTGTCAGTATAAATTATTTTTAAATACTGCTCAAATGCCACATGTTCATAAAAATAAAGAATAAATATTACTTGCTTTTTAAAAAATTGCTGAAACTGAAAATAAAAGTTTAAAAAATGCAATAATTTTTTTTTAAATACTGTAACATACACATACGTTTATTTACAGATGTTGCTAAGAATACTTTTACTATCTTTTTTTTTTTATTCATGCAATGTAAACATGTACTTATTATTGTTCTATGGTATATGTTCTCTGTGACTAGTTTTAGTGTAGATATTTATGTATGTTTTATTGTCTAGAGTATTGCAGGGAATTATTTTGTTAACCTTAATATTTTATTGTAAAGGCTCTTACTAGGTGGCATAATTTTATTTAAAACATCATCATTTTCAGACCAAAATAGTAATCGATTTGCTAATAGGAAGAAATTATGTTATGTTTTACTACGTTTCGAAAACAAAACCTTTTCACTGTGGAATCAACAAGAAATAAAAATAGAAGGTTTTAGGGAAGAAAATGGAATACAATTTTTTTGATGGTAGAGGTCCGGCTGAGAAGATTCTTGAGGAAAGAAATGCCTCCGTTTGCTTTCTTCGAGGAATTCCTGGGGAAGAACTTCACACGACCTGGCGCTATTAATATTTCTGTTTTGAAAGTAGCGGAGTTTTCCAGATCAGAAGAATAGAAGAGGAATTCAGGCCATTTCGTACCGTTTCCCCAGAAGCTTTTGTCAGGCTTGTCTTAGCCTGGTGGAACTTTTGCCGAGTACCGAGAGGAAGAGGTCGGTGACGTGGTGGTACCACGTTTCCCCTGGAACTAATTCTTTCCAAATTTTGAGCTCAGGAGAGTTCAAAATACTGTCTTAACATCGCAGATTTCGACTGGTAAGCTGTCCCAGCTCTTTTCGACCGATAAGGAATATTTCAAGTTCATGATTTTTCTGCAATTTCGGCAGAGAACTGCTTAAATTTGTGATTTTCTTGGATTAGTACCAAACAGCCCGCGAAGAACCCTAGATTAAGAAGTCACCGACAAATCCTAAATGTTATGTATAATTGCTACAATAAACAGAAGGAACATGGTAATTCGAAAACCAAATATCTAAAGAATGAAAAACAGCATTCTAAACTCACGGAACTCAGTGTCATTCTGATAATTATTGACAGAGAAATTTTTTTTTTTTTGTTTTGAGTCACAGTATAATACACACAATTTTCATTCTTCGGAAATATTCAATGGTCTAGTAAGAGTCTTAAATAATGGTACGTATATTAATCTGTTCAATTTTCCTTATACATTACTAAGCTGTATTCTCAATATTGCAGTGTCACAAAATGTCTTTGTTTCTACAGGGAAAATAAACCCAATATTGAGAAAATATTATTGATAATCCTATTGTTTTCGAGCCCTAAATATTTTCTATAAATAAATTTGCTTCTTTTTTACCTTTCAATTTTATTTAGATTATTAAATTAATTCTATTTTTGCTAATGTACCACCTCAGGGCTCATGGATTTAGTAAAATAATAGTAAACAATATCTTCCTAAGCTAGGGTTAGGTTAAGTGGAGATATTACAATACAAATGATTATTATTCTTTATTTTTATGAACATGACATTGTAGCCTGCAATGTCTTTATCCACTGTGATTTTCTTTTAGTTTGGTGTATCAGTTGGTTTTAGTGTAGTCGTTAAAACGGAAACATGCAAAATATGACTTTAACAAGCCATTGCGCGAAAACTATGAGAGATAAAAAAAAATTTATAATAGCCAAATGTAGTCTTATTTTGTGTCTAAAATAATAAACAAAAATATCTGGTACAAATACAAAATAAAAAATGGTGATGAAAATTGCGGTAGACCGCGCCCTTAAACAATCTATTGGTCTACATACAATAATATTTAAAGTCTCTTTATTTTAGTTATGCGTAGACATGGTGGTATATCGCGAAAATGTTTTGTGCCAACATGCCCTTGAAAGTACTGTAGTTTCTTGCAGCATGTATGATTGGGTTATATAGTCTGACACAACGTAGCTGTCTGCAGACCAATAACAGGCATCACAATAATACAGTAGCGTGTTTCTTATTGGCTCAGTCAAATAGGGCAACAGCTCCAAGTACAAGCGGAAGCCAGTAATCTTCTGGTAAGTTGATCGTGCATTGATGACCTGCAAATAGTCAAGTTTTCCCGCGATAAACCATAACTTCTAGCAATGTATTTTATAATTTACAGTAAGTTTGTAAAAGTGTAACTTTATTATCCAGCATGGTGACCATGGTACCTACTCGAATATGAAAATTAGAGCAACAATTATCACGTTGCCCCAATTTCTTGCGAATGTTAGTTGATATGTGCCTGCACAGAAAAAGAACGTTGCCAATGACTATGAAGTAGAGTTGTTGATGTGCACGTCTTACTATTCATGACTGAGCTACAGGAGGTTGGCACCCGAGATCGGAGATAAGCTGTCGCGTAGAACCGTATTGTTGATGTTGTGTTGTTGAGCGACTAACCACGGCTGCCAGGTGCCTTCCACATAGTTATCTACCGTGACTGTTCATCTCCGGAGTGAACGTTGTCAGTCCGGCCACATGTCGTGTATCTCGGCACGATCTCTTCACCGCCATACTGACACCGTCTGTTGTTTCATCTCCGAGCACTGCGTTCTGATAGAGACATTTAGGCTTCCTTCCAGGAATATCTGACCAACCAAGCAAACAAAGTCTGCACATTGGCTGCTCGCTGACACAGTGGTACCACATTACTGGACACGCATTAAGTTGCTTCTTTACTATTGACTCAGGGAACCCCAAGAGGTGACAAGAATGTCAACGGCCAGTTGAAGAAACTGCACGAATTTAAAGTTGTTTGAGCCCTAGAGTATTTCCAAAGGAAAACGCGAATTTGTCAAGTCCCTTCGTGATTGAGTGAGTGAGAGATTTTGGTCAGTACTTAACAGCGAGGTGAGTATGGAGCAGCACCGGAATGAAATGGCAGGGGAAACGGCAGATCCCCGAGAAAACCCGCCGACCACGGCATTGTCCGGCACGATTCCCAAGTGCGAAAATCCGGGGACCGACCCCGCTGGGAATCGATCCCGGATCGGCTTGGTGGGAGGCGAATGGTCTGACCATTCGGCCACTGCGGCCACAGGTCTATTCGCGCTAAGTGTATTTTTACAAAACTATATATAGAGCAGCGAGTTTGTCGTTTAAATATTTTTGTACCACTTTGTTTCAATGTCTTATGTGGAAATCGACGGCTCAGCTTCAAGGTTATTGGCAGCGTGCCTTTCTTCAGACACGTCTCCCATTTGACTGCTCCAATCAGAATGAGGTTATTGTAACTCTATACGTCCTTGATATTCCAGTAGAACCCCAAGACAAGAGAGATAAAACATCCAATCACTGACCATGACGCACAGCTGCAGATGTGCACATAAGGCATGGGGAAAAAATGGTGAAAAATTAGTGAATTTGCTGCAGGC
Organism: Medauroidea extradentata; assembly: GCA_003012365.1. Classification (NCBI taxonomy): domain Eukaryota; kingdom Metazoa; phylum Arthropoda; class Insecta; order Phasmatodea; family Phasmatidae; genus Medauroidea; species Medauroidea extradentata. The sequence goes on along the minus strand of PNEQ01099767.1, from coordinate 86,129 downwards.
CTTTGTGTGACGTCACTAAAGCGAGAGAAGCTTCACAGAAGATTGATCACCCTGTCTTACAGTTCTTAATTATTGGTCAATAGTAGTTCTCCGTGGCAGGTATGATGTGTAAGGCCAATAAGAGACGTCGATTTATCGTACAATTGCGCAAGGTATAGTCTGCTGTTATAAAATAACGTGATTTTTGTAGCCCTCCATCTTAGTAATGACACGTAGGCATATGTCAGTAATTTTCTACAGGTTTACTGTAAGCACGGACTTAATATTAATACAGAGGGAGGTGAAATGACGTGGCGGCATATTTGATACGGGCGAACTTGGCCGCTTATTGGTTGCCCGAGGTTGTTGATGCCAGCCCCGTGTATGTTTGGCCCCTGCATGTTACTGAGGGTTTCCTATTGGCCTGGCTGCCGGCTAGCAGGGCAGCCACCTTACACTGATTGGCTGAAGGCGTCTCCGCCATGTTGTTGGCCAGGAACGCCATTTTGCTGGCGTGTGTGACTGAGTTTGTCGTCCTACCAGCTATTTCACTTCTGTATTCCTAAATATTCTGTGTTCTAGGTAAGGACGAATATCGAGAACTTCTGTATTCCTAAATATTCTGTGTTTTCTAGGTAAGGACGAATGTCGAGAACTCGTGTTTGAGTGTCACGTTCGTGACTGGAGGGTAAAATCGAAAGACAAAAATTTAAAACAAAAAGTATTTTATGTAAAATTTCTGGAAGAGAACGGCAGCTTGATAAACTTCGACAATTTTTTGTTTCGGTGTTTTCTTTCATTAAAATAACATAACATTTATATTTCACAACAAGCCTTTAACTAATTTGGAAAAATGTCATGCTATTCAAAAACTTCGCATGAAACTGTACGTAATAACACTCTGTTTGAAAGGGTTTGTGAATAGCTCCTTTGAAAATTATTATTTTAATATCAACTCTCCAATAAAGTCCGTAACTCTTAATTATTAAAGCAATTTAAATTGGAATAAAATGCTATTAACCTTTAGATGTAATTATTAATGTGAAATGACATATATATCAGTATTATGAATAGAAGTACGTGATGGAGACCCCAGATTTTCACGGAAATATTTTACACTAACAAGATTCAATGTCTTACATACACATTTGTAGTTTTACTGCAGTGTTGTTTGCAGCGTGTTTATGTAAACATACTATGCTCATTAGACTGTACCAATAAAAATAAGGTTCCTGCGATACCACACATCTAATTTGCAGTAAAATGTTCAAACATGTAACAGTTAATACTAGGCAATCTCGGCCCATGAAGCATAGTTGCAAATGTGTACATGAGGCAATGAAACAAACTGGCACAGAAATATTTTCACCAGAGACAGGGGTCCTTAGTAATTAAAAGCAAGTTCATTTGTGTTGCTATCACATGCTATCCGCTGATATGACGCGAAGCATAGTGGCTAATTGATCGTGTCCATAAAGGACTGAAAAATGTCAACTACGAAATTTACGCATTTCTGCTATGATACAGGAGGTTCACTTTATAATGAGCACCTCCCAACACTTATAATTATCAAAATAATGCATTTATTTGGACTATAGAAATAAATATTTGAGAGTTGTCAAATTTTTACATTTGTATTTAGTTACATGGAAGTTTACGTATTTAAAATAGTGTATATGAAGGCATAATGGCTCACGGAAATTTGTAGGCAGTGCTCAGTTTATTCTGAACAGACTATAGTGTGTTGTACAAATCTTTGTGCTATTGATGAGACACTTTTATATTGGTACCGAGGGTAAAATTAATTAAATATCCACTTACCTTTCAGACCAGATATTCTGATGATCTTCAATGACGAATTTTAGTCTTCTTTTGCGTTGTTTCTCTGCCCTTCCTCGTCTCAAGAGATACAATATTTTGGTTACGACAGTTGAATTGCAGCACGAACATTGTCCTGTAAGATCTCTTCGACTCTTTCCACGCGCGTTACGCACAAGGAAAATATTCCGATGAAGTGGATTTTCAGTTGCTTTTCGCTTTGTGGTAGTTCAGCCAGATTACTTTTCGTACCGCAGCACGCTTACAAGGACAGAAAACTCTGTCGGAGGCAAATTTGTTAACGGTTTTAATACTTCGGAAAAATGACTCATTACACGCAGAACGTAAAGTTGTTCAAGTTTTCTGTCCACTTATCTTACAGCAAGTGAGATTAAATGTGAAATCTGTGCTAAAAATATTGATATTCAATGGAAACATTTTTAAGATAGCTCTCAATAGAAAGCGTTCTTCGTTAAATTTGCTGACGAAAGAATAAAATTAATATCGCTGACATTTATTTTGTAAAATATGGATTATATGATTAAAATTATATATCAATTAAAAAAAATAAAGCAAACACATTCTTATAAACAGGGAAGAAATATTTGGTGAGTTCATTCACCTGAATGTTAAAATCCATTGTTCTGTGTATAAACTATATCCGACCAATTTTCTATTAGTAGCGACCAATTCAGGTCTCCTTTAAAGGAACGAGATAGACTTCAAACAATTTAAGTTCTGTCACATTCGCAGTTTGACCTTGACATATTCGACACGTCTTGGAGAGCGCTGAGTCAATAATAATGACGGTACTAAATGCATACCCAATAATGTGGTATCACTGTGTCAGCGAGCAGCCAATGAGGAGCTGATGTCTGATTGAATAAACTCATATTCTTGGAGGCTAGTCTAGAGACAGTGATTTTAGGAGAAAATAATTCTGCAACATTTTGTTTCAATGCCTTATATGCACATACGCAGCTCTGTTTCATGGTCAGTGATTGGCTGTTTATAATTCTCAGCGTCTAGGGTTCTACCCGCAAATCACAGACGTGTGGTGTCGAAGTAATCTTGTTCCTGATGGCACAGTCAAATGGGCCGCGCCTATGCAATCTTTAGGGACCCTGTTTTTTTTTCGCGAAAAGAATTTTGCACTAGTTTGTTTTAGTGCCTTACGCGCACATCCGCAACCCGGCTTCATGGTTATTGGCAGCGTGTCTGTGTGAAGAGCCGTATCTTATTAGACTGAGCCAATTACAAAAACTTTCCTGCAACACCACACGTCTGTGATTTGCCGGTAGAATATATCTCAAGGCTCGTGACAGTTGAAATATCCAATCGCTGACCACGAAGCACAACTGCAGATGTGCAAGTAAGGCACGGAACAAAGTGGGACAAAATTATTATCGCGAAAAACAAGGGTCCCTATCAATAATACATTCTGCCAATAACCATGAAGCAACCTTCATATGTGCACGTAGGGCATTGAAACAAATTGTTGCAGAATTATTTTTCACCAAAAATACAGGTAAGTGAATTCGGGAACTTTTCCATCCTCTATCCATTAGTTGCTACTCACTGTAACAACAGACAATTAAATAACAGACGGAGTTTGAGTCTCAATAAGACAGTTGAGTCTAACAGGCGGGGGGAATTCGAACTCGTGAAATATTCGTATTCCATATTTATAAGGTAGTACATTTCCACAAATATAATGTAAGAGTGGTGTTCTTTAAAATAGTTACATTCGAAATAGATTCATTGGAATGAAATTTATTATAATATTGAATCAACATTTAGACCGTGGCTTATGTGTAGAGACACTGGAAAATCGCGAAAATGTTTAAGATAGTCTCCAATAAACTGTATTATATTAACCGTGACACGAGTGAACAGTTTTGGGACAAATCACACACGCTGTGTGTTCAAGCTGTGCAGTTCTAACTGGGCCTGTTGTAGAGAGAAACAATGCTTCATATAAACCGTAGGCAATATCGGTACGAAACATTCGGTGTTATATACAGCATGTTGGAACCTAACAATTAGTCAACTATTCCCGCGATTTTCCAGTGTATCTACTTATGTGATACATACAACTCATATCTTGGCGTTACTTTTTTTTTTTTTTTTTTTAACTTTTAAACGCAACCGTACGTTTTAGGTTACATAATTGAGATTCTGCCTAGGCCATGGAACATGGATAGTAGGTAAGAAGTAACGAAAGCTTGATCAAACCGTTATAAATACGTCTTAGGATATTCCGGCCTCACTTCATTTATATTTCAGTTATTACGCTAAAACATGCAAAAATAATATATGAGTTCATTATGTTCTAGAGTTAACACTTTTTGTTGGCTCTTCGGAACCAGTTTTGTTTTAGAATAAGTGTTTTTCAAACACATGTCTTCAAGACTTTTCCGACGGATAGTTAAACTAGCGCTTGCTTGACCCGGTATTTGTTACATTTCATGAGGCCATCATTCAATAATTTTCTCGTTTTAAAAAACACAACAAACAGGAAAACAAATTAAAGCAATGTTCCAAATACACAATGAAATGAAAACAAAGAATGAAACATATCCGTACTCACCTTAGACCCGACAGCTAGGCAAAGCACCGCCAGCAGGTATCTGTAACATAAACAAACACTATTCATTTCAACACTTTGTAAAAACAGCTTTATGACATTTAGAGACCTGAAAATTTCGTGAAAAGATTTTTGTTCCGGTTAGTTTCAATACATTACGAGCACATCTGCAGCTTTGATTCATGATTAGTTATTCTATGTTTTTTACTAACATGAAAACTAATGAAAAATTATGTTCACTAAAACGTGGGGTCTCCATGATACAGCGTTTACACTTATTGTCAAATCTTTACCAGGCATACAACTAAATGAATGTTTGTAGCCTAAAGTGCCTAGAGGTGCGTTAATTTCACGGATTCGACTGGCAAACAGCATAGAATTCTATGTCCTATACACGTACTAGGAATTACCTCCTTAATTACTACTGGCTTGCTATAGGCAAAGGTGTGTTAAGACAGCTGCCGTCCAACCACAGAAGTGGCTGTAAAGTATACATTTTGTCGAACGGTCTGACTTAAAATATATCCGCGAAATTCACGTACCTGTACTTATCGCAATTTTAAATGTGAAAATTCATAAGATACAAACAGAGTTGTTCCAAGTTTAGAGTAAGTAGCCTGCTCCACTAAAGATGATAACTAGAGATGATGGTATATCGCGAAAATGTTTTGTGCCAAGATAGCCTTGAAAACACTGACACAACGTAGCTGTCTGCAGACATCAAATATTTCAATATCGGGATTCTTATTGGCTCAGTCAAATAGGGCAACAGCTCCACGTACAAGCTAAAGCCAGTAATCTTCTGGTAAGCTGGGCGTGTATTGAAATCCATCAAACAGTCAACTTTTCCCGCGATAAACCATCATCTCTAATGATAACTTAATCTTAATTCATTCCTGATTAATATATTGCCGAGATTTAATTGAACATGTTTCAATAGGTACTTAGCTAATTAATCTCAATATTAAAATGTAATTATTCAGTAACTAAGCTAAGTATAAATCTAAGTTAATTATCCATGTACGCGGCTGTCTTTGTCTAACAAAGGTGGCGCATCATCATTAGAGGTACATCAATTTCGCGGATTCATCTGGCAGCAGCATAGACTTGTTTGTCCTATACACCCACTGACTAGACTCCAAGTGACTATACAACGTCTCCCGCTGGCCGATATTGTGGTAACTTGCCGCGGAGAATACTTACACGGTAGAGAGGCCAATCTCTGTAAAGACGCAACACACGTAAATGACAACACATAAAAGTTCGTGGCCAATTGAATCGCAGCGTATGCTATGTTATGTATAGGAAAGTGAAGTTTAGTCTGCTACCAAATGATAACGCGAATTTTGCATGTCTCTACTTATAACCGTACAAGCATTTCCTTATTTACTACTGGCTTCCAGTAGTCAAACGCGTTTCGTAACAGCTTCCAGAAAGTCACAGACATGACAATGAAGTATACATCATTGGCGTTCAACCTGAGTTGGAATGTATATGCGAAATTTACGTACCTCTAGTCATCATAAATGTACCCAGCACAGCTCAGCCACAGAATAGCTAATAATGTGAAAGTTGAATCATGACTCGGGACTTACAAGCCAGTATTACAGAGATAAGTCATTAATGATAGTGACTGTGATTATTGGGACGGTGTCAGTTCAGTATATGCGGTGAAAGCCGGTGATGTACCTTACTCGCCCAACCCCTTGTCTACTGAAATCAGTTAAAATGTTGTAGAACTGACTGCTTGAATCTGCAGTCTACGCGTACCTGAAGACAACCATGAAGTGTGAAGCATGTTAAGAGTGCGCATTATTTATCCTTGAGTGACCTTAACGGTATGGGGTAAGAAACTGTCTTTTACTACGCATACACAGAACTTTTTTTTGCACTTATACAAAAAAATCTTTGGAAGCTAGTTTCTATTTTTTTGTGTGAATTTACAAAGAATTTATTAACCTTACAGGAAATGCTTGGAAATATGCAAATACGTCTGTATATTTACAAACATATTTGCTTATTTACAAATAATTTTTGTAATTTTACGACATAATTGTTGTACATTTGTTTGAAGTCACACAGATATTATTTTGGCAACCCGTTTTCATATTTTTTTGTAAAAGTACACAACATTTAGAAAAATATGACAGTCCTCCGAAGGTTATTTGGCTTCACATCGAACAGTCTGCTCATAAAAATGTATACATCTTATCCTCTCAGGTATTCGAAAAATTTAGACAGTTTAAATGACCTGCGATATTCTTGGTGTAATGCTTAGACTGAAAAATGTTTGGACATAAGTTCACAAGCTTTTTATGGTACAATTACCAAATTTTTACTGTGTAGTCGTGTGCATCTGTTAGAGCGCGTCTCGCTTTATTGTAATTCTTCTTCATTACAGTGTAGTCAATAGTGCCGACACGCCCATTCAAAGAGGCAAGTTAAGTAGCCAAACCTACTTAACGGTGCGGTGTTATAGTCATTCACGTCACTGTGATGCCTGACCAACAATTAGGGACTGAACTTTTAAGTGAATACGTTTTGGCTTAACATAGATTTCAAATAAGTGTTCATTTATTTATATTTTTAAATTGGCTTATGGTTTGTCAGACTCGCCCTGAAATCTTCGGAACGAATTAAAATCGTGCAGTAAATCAATGAAGCAACGTTGTGCTAACTGGTCTGATGTGGAACTGATCACGCACAAGTACATAAGCCTGAGTGTACACTGCAGTGAGGGTAACAGCTCAAGCTGATGATATATCGCGGGAAAACTTGACTGTTTGCAGGGTTTCAACGTACGTCCAGCTTACATAAAGATTACTGGCTTTCGCTTGTACGTGGAGCTGTTGCCCTTTTTTACTGAATCAATGAGAATACCGCTATTGTAATATTTGATGCATGTTATCTATGTCTGCACATCACCCAATCATACATGTTGAAAAAAACTGAAGTGTTTTGAAGGATAATCTGTGTTTGTATAAAAAAATTCCGAGATATACCACAATTAGCGACTCTGGACCTTACAAGTGAATGCAATAATTTTTCAGTTGGCCAACTGTTGGCAAAAGCGACCAGCGTTCGCTAGTATGATGGTCTACTTTTGCTGGCATGGTTGTTAATCAGGCCATGTCAGTACATATGTTTGTAGTTATATGGAAGTATTTTTAATGTGGGCAACTAAGTTTAAAACGACTGACATATTTCAGTATACGGTCCACAAGTATATTGTGTGGGACTCAGCTCTGGGACCCTGGCTTGGGAAGGTCGTGTTGTTTATAAGCAGGCCTAGATGTCAGGGCGAGGTCTGTTACCGGCAATGTGTTAGAAGATCTAGCTGGGAACATTTCTTGCCGACAACATCCCTCATTCCGACAAAACCTGCTTCCATACAACCCCACGTTCCCTCACGGCCAGGGTTCCAGACCTGAGTCCCGTACAGTACTTAGCAACGTAACCCACAAACATCTGAGTATAATAAGAATGCTTGTGGTACACTTGTAGTTAATGTGTGGGTGACTTCATTATGCATCATGTATGCCACATGTGGCCGCGGGTACATTCCGAATGTTTACTGTCTGTGGGCTGCTTATCCTGATCATATTTGCATAAGTGGGCCAGTTGATGTTCGCTACTTTGAGAGTTTCACGTAAATATTTTTTGCAATAGTTTGTTTCAAAAACTTGCGTCCACACTTGCAGTTCAACTTCATGGTTATTGGCAGCGTGGCTTTGTCCAGTGACGTCTGTTATTTAACTGTGGCAGTTAGAACAAGATAACTGCGACACCACACGTCTGTTATTTGCAGCTACAAGAGCCTCAAGCAGATGTCAGTTAAAAACATCCAATCACTAACCACAGAGCGGAGATGCTGCTAAAGTCTTTTTGCTCAAATATAATGTTCCTTACAATTATCTATAGACATAGCCCGTAGGTTGTTGAACACGAGACATTTTTCTGCCCCTACCAATAGAGACTCTTTTTGCAGCACGGAGTGGCCAATCAGACACAATTTTCATGTCTCGAGACTCGTGTAGCTAATAACATACCTAGAGTGCTAATACGAAAGACATCACCGCACTATTTCGATTTTGCATACGTAGCTAATATACAACTGAGTCCTTAATGCTCCCCATTTCTCTCTTGTAGCCGAGTCGGTTAGTACATTCTAAACATAGCTCTAACCATGATTGGCAGAGACCCGGAAATTCGCGGATTCAAGGACCTGTCAGCTGGACTCCACAGTCCTATGCACACTTTATCCTCAGATAATTGTTAATTTCACACTTCTCCAGTGACTGGCCACTTCTACATGTGACAGTATTGGGCAGAAGTCAGCTAGTGTTTTGTGAAGGCCTGGTATCAGTTCAGAGTTCTCAAGAACGCTTTTCATAATCAGTGGGCCAGCCACGAAAGTAATTCACCTGTACATGAATTTTAAACCTAACTTCTCCTCGCACGATGTCACATTTCTTGGACTCTTTAACTATTTTTAAAAAATTAATTGGTTCTAGCGTCCAACCGTATATAGCTCTGACCATAACTAGTGCCTACAGCTCATTCTGCAGCTTGTAACTTAAAATAATTGACTCACGGCATTTGTACGAACAGGAAATTTTCGAGAATTTATTTTAGGGCATGCTAGAACTTTTTACGCGCGTATATTTCTTCTACAACGAAGTATAGTGGAGCAGTGGTTAAAATCTCGCTTCGCATTCTGAAGGTCCCGTGTTCTATCCCCGGCTTCGGCCATCCTGATATCATTTTCCAGGGTTTTCCAAAATCACTCCAGACGAATGCTAGGATAGTTTCTTAAAGAAACCCTGGCCGTCTCCTTCCCTCTTCCTCCCCTCTCCACGTGTACTACACCACCAAGTCCTTCTGTCCGAGGACATCTAAATCAACTAAATAAAAATATATGAATTTTGTAATTGGTTAACAATTATTTGGGGGATTAAGAGCCAATAAAAATCCTGCCAGTAAACAAGGGCATCTACCTGGTCACCTGTTAAATTAACGGCTTACTGCTGGGAACCTGGAAAATTCGCTTTTTCTATTGAGCACAAGCGAGAATACGTACATGTGTAAGTTCGTGTCACATTAGCAATTGGCTCTCGACTTATCTGACACTTCCTTGAGGGCAATGAACCACTAATAAAGAATCAACTAAATGGTATTACTGTGTAAGCGAGCAGCCATTGAACAGTTGGTATGTGTTTCGTTACACAACTATTCTTGAAGGTTAGTCTACGTGCTAACTTTTCCGTTCCCTATTTACTAGAGCCTTAGTTAGTGTCTAGCACGTGTACAGTGAAGTCTAGACTGCATGACGCGGAATCAGAAATATGTACCGCTCTCCAGTCAAGAGTCTCAAAGAACTTACGATAATCATAACCAGTGGCTTGGCGTGAGTGTGTTGCAAGGTCAGCTGTGTTTCGCGACTTCTGCACAAATTCGATCGTAGCATATTAGAAGTAGCATCACACTCGTGTCTCGTCAGTACCGATACACTGAAAAAAAAAAGTTTATTGGTCCCTACAAAACATTTTGTCAGTATTAACCTTACCAAAATTTTTTTGTGGTGAACACAAAATTACTTTGCTACAACCAATAAAGTTTTTCAGTGACAACAAACAAATTTTGTAACTTCTACAAAAATATTAGTGAGGTCAGCTCATGAACTTGTACAGACGTCACAAAGTACAGCTTACCTTGCAACACACGCACACAGAAAAAAAAATCTGTATATTTACAAGGAAAATCTTGTGAACTAATATCGGAACATCATTAGTCAGGTAGTAAAAGTGAGATGTAAGAAACCTTTTAAAGTGGTTAGAAGGTTACGAATTAGTAAAATATATGTTAATGAGCAAATATTTCGATTTGAAACAAAAAATGCCTAGGAGACCGGTCACATTTTACAAAATATTTCGCACTTTACAAAAAAAAAAAATTTGGAAACTAGTTTCAAAAATAAATTTCTGTAACACTACAAACAAATTGTAAAGTGAACCAGATATTAGCTGCAAATATACAAAATTTGTTTGTAGGTTTTCAGAAATGTTTGTAAATATACAAAGGAATTTCTAAAGTACAAGTTTTTTGTAAATTTTGTAAAACATTTTTGTAGTGTCACAAAAAACTTTTCTCGAAACAGGTTTCCATAAAACCTTCTTGTAAAAGTACAATTTTTTTTTACTGTGCATAAGTCATGCCACTAATCATAACTATGGAAAGTAATACTTCGCGTGTTAGAATACATGCGTGTTAGAATTAATTTTCTTGTTTATACACAAGCTCCGACCATATGTCCATCAACTGCTACTCTCTGGAACAACAGCCAATGAACGAATAGATGAGTCTCGAGTATATATAGGACAGTGAATTCTAACATGAAGGTCATTGAACTTGCCAATTATTCCTTTCCCTAATCATAACTAGTAAACTGAAAAATTCGCGATTTCACTTGAACTCAAGGAAGGTAGCATTAAAACACCTGTAAGTTCGTGTCCCTTAAGGACTCGCTCTTTAGTTTAGCACTGATTTTGAAACTATTTTTTAAACGCAAATTAATGCATATGTCAAGAATTCATCCACACAGTTTGTACACTTATATATCATCGTTTGTATCTGAATTGTTCTGTTGCAATGCACAAAACAGAATTTTTAGATTTTTGCCCTTGAAATATCACATATTTGGTTGTCAAAATAAGCCAACATTAAGCAAAATAATTTTTGCTAACAAACGGTACATTATTTAAAAAAAAAAAACTCTGGCAAAATTGTGTATCGTATGGCTGTACACAGTCTCAAATTTTTTCAAAGCATTTGGTTAAAAACATTTAAGTTATTTGCAATTGTTTGAAATAAATGAAATATCATGGCCCTAAGACTAATTTGACCCAGCATGAAAGGCGCTAAGCCAAAAATCAAGAACGCAGCTAATGCAGGTCCAGTAATTTGGTACCACTGTGTCGCAGTCAGCCAATGAGAAGCTGGTATCTGCTTGATTACACGTGTATCCTTGGAAACTATTCTAGAGGTCAGTGAAACCTCGAATTTTTATCGTCTCTAATAATTTCTCACGTAATTCTCACTCTGTCAGACTACTCATATATTTATAGTTTGTTTCACAAAATAGTCTAAATTTGACTGCAACATACAGTTTCCTTGTAACTAGTATTGTAAATTTCATTCCCTGAAAAACGAAGTGACGAACGAATGATTCAAAAGTACAGGTCATCTCGCATGTGTTTCAAAACAAGATATTAACAGTACAATTAACGTGTCTCTAAAACGAAACTAAACACCATAAAATTCTTTAGTTAAAGTAACTCCAAAAAACCTGTCTGAAATATGCTTCTTTAATTTGCATTAGGTAACAGTAAATTTCGGCTTGTTTGCGTTGGACGTCTCTCGCATTAGCCAGGACAGGCACGTCTGTTGTCTGTTGCTCGCAACGTCCCGGGTTCGTTGCACGTAACCCGCGTGACCTTTGCGTGCTATATTTTAATGCTCTTCTTTCAAGCAGACGTTATTCCTGCAAGCAGTCGATTAGTATGTATGAGCGAGCCTCAGTCTAGTGGAGGTACGGACGTGTATTACAGAAGACAGAGAGACAGAGAGAGAGAGAGAGAGAGAGAGAGAGTATAAGCATACCTCTGCGTAAACAGGCAAAAATAAACTAAGAGGGAAAAAAATCCTTTCAGATAACTTATGCAAGTATAAGGATACCTCTGCGTAAACAGGAAAAAATAAACCAAGAGGGAAAAAAAGGATCCTTTCAGATAACTTATGCAAAAATACATCCACGTACTTCTTATCTTCAGTTCTTACTTGGTTAACTGGCGATTATGAGCTACTGCTAGCATATTTATCGCCGGCTCCATGCGTAAGGCAAGAGAGTACTTGCATACCTATAAGACTACCGGTTACTACTTTCAGACCATAAATCAGTGCTTCGCAATAAATTACGCTTTTAATTTTTACCAAACCCATCTGTTAAAAAAATACCCAAAACAATAAATTACGACGCCTTATTTTTTTTTTTAACCCAGTCTTAATCAAGTGCGCTACCATCACGCTCGCCGGGAACGAGTTATGGAATTATTTAAGGTTTTTATCACGTTCTCTTGAACGATGATCACTCGTTAGCTTCGCTGTCTGTTCTTAAAATATATAATTCCGTTTTTTGTCTTGAACGAATAGACTTATTACTGTGCTAAGAAACATATCACGCTCTAGGGGTTTTAAAATACGGAGAAGAAGAGAACGAAAGTTAAATTAACTTGACGGCTGACTAACTTATTGTACATTTGTGTTGTTAGCCTGGAACAGTGACCTCTGCACATGGCAATATTTTATGACTTTAGGGAGGGGGGAAGGGTTGGAAGAATATTTCAAGCTTTTCGCATTTGAAAGTGAACAAATTTAAAATCCCTTCTAGGCGCATTTCTTCTGCTCGCTGTGTAAGCCCACTATTTATTTGTAACATAGCTTTAACATTAATTTTAAGACTTCCAAATAACGTGGGTAGTATCATATTTTGAGTAACATAAATACGTAATATTCTAACAATTATTTTTACTTGCGTGAGTGTGTGTTTATGTACGTGTGGGGACGCAAATACTTCGAAATTAGGATAGTTTGTATAAAGCCAAACTAGAACACTTTTAATAGATGATCAGGTGGAATGTAGACTAGCCGCCATCTTGAACTCATATAACTTTTATTATAACTCTATATATAGTACTGCGTAGAAAATAACAGGCAGACAGTTAAAAACAACATTTGTTTGTCTTCTAGATTCACAGAAACTAGGGGTGGTTGGAGATGCCCGTCCTGAGTACCACTTAAAAGATGGCGCCAGTTTGATAGTTACTGTTAGTTAAATAAAATAAAAGAATTTTTGTTTCACAGATAAAACTGCACGCTACGGAAACATGACGTATATATTCATCAAAAAATTTGTTAAGAACTAAATTTTGCTGCAACTATGAGGTGAGTGAAAGTTCCCATTGTAATGACAACTTCATTTATAAAATAATAATAGGTTAAAAAGAAAACGAACAGTAACATTTTGGGCACAGGAAAGCAAATGGACTGGTTCGTGGAAAGAGTGTTAGGAGAGATTGTTAGGAGAGGGGAGGGGAGGCGAGGTAGCTGTACTAGGCAGGCTCTACGCAGGGTTGCGTCTAGTAATGTGAAGGGATTTTTTTTGGGGGGGGGGGTTCAAAATATAAACATTTGCCCCAAGCCTTACATTCTAGGTGGCACCACGTTTTGTATGAAAAATGTAAATTATTTATCATTTAAAATAAATTGGTTTTGCTAAAGCTACATATAATCAGCGATGGCTGCTCTGAAATAATGTATTAAGTGTAAAGGGCATGTTTAACACATATAGTGCAACAATAAATAGTTTTCCAATTGAATTTTAATTTTGGAGTTGTTAACCATTGCTCCTAAGACGTCACTGATATCCAGGGCTGCCGAGGCCAGCGTTAAGACAATGCACACGGAAAGAAAAATGTTGTAGGAAGCCACAAAATAATTTTGTGGTGGCCGTAATATTACAGTAGTGTGAACAAAATGTTTTTGTTGTGACCACAAAATAAATTTTGTGGGGTAAATACCCACAAAATATTTTGTAGCTGCCACAAATTATTTTTTCCGTGCAGCCAACCCTTCAGAAAAGTATGACGCCATACAAGTACACATTATCACTCCACGTAAAAAACTTCTGTTTCCCCTGGCTTCACGTTCTCATAAGGTGGTCCTGTTACACCCAGGTGCTACATACACTTGGAACACTAATGCGGGAAGCAAGTTGTGTCATTCTGACGACAGAACAGGACTGTAGTGGCCAGAGATCCTCGCGTGAGTGCAGTTCGTGGCTGCTGTAATTACCAGCACTGGAGACTCGCATGCAGGTGTAGAACACGAACCTTCACTGCGTCTCTGCTGGTTTAACGACCGCCAGGTAAATTAACTGCGCCTCCATTAGCCGAGGTGCTAGAGGACCTGTCATCATGACAGTCGGCCCTGCATCGAGCATCATGTCCTCTCACAATGCTCTCGTGACCTCGTGCTCAAGGTAGTCTCGTCGATACAGGGGTCATTACAAACGGAAACAAATGCTCTAGGCCGTCAGTAAACTAACAAGGAATATGGTACGATCAGTTTTTCTACGTCTTTTACGTTGTTCCTTCGTTTAAAATATGTCAATAAATATACTGTTTTATAAAAATCGTATTAGGAGGGTAGGACGCAGACTTATTACCGTAAACCTGGGTTATTTTGATCATTTTCGGGGTTACTTTGACCACTCAAAATATTAGTTTTTGGGGTTTTCCGGTAAATAAACAGATATTCTGAGCCGAGAATTAAAAATAATATCTTTGATCCTTATAGTTAATGTTTGAAACCTTCGCCACTAAACGACATAAAAACCAAAATTTTGAGTGGTCGAAGTTACCCCACAAGGTCAAAGTAACCCCGGTTTACGGTACTACTTGAACTGAGGGATGACATGAGGTGAAGTCCTACAAGGAACAGGCGCCGGAGTGAGAAGGGTGGGGAAACAGCAGATCCTACAACATCGTGGTACATAAACACCATGTTCTCAAAAACTACTGTGGAAAATACGTTGGCGAGAAATATCTCGTGGTATTAACCACTTATACGTTAGAAACTGTTGGATAGAGACATGAGTAATTCGCGAAAATATTTCCCCGTAATTTGGTTTCAATGGTTTACGTGCACATCAGCAGTTAGTATGCTTCATGGTTATTAGCAGCGTGTCTTCCTGCAGAAGCGTCGTTTATACGACTGTGTCAATCATAATAAGTTAACTGCGACACCACACGAGAGTGATTTGTGGGTAGAACTTCAAGACACGCGAGAGTTATACACATCCAGTCACTTACCATGACACATAGCTGAAGATGTGCATGTAAGGCATTGAAACAAGTTGGCGGAAAATATTTCCTCCAAATATCAGTGGATCTGCACAGAACCGCCGTACAGTCATCAAGACTCAGGATTATTTACAGTTTTGGGGAAAAAAATTACACGAACTATCTCGTGGTGCTACCTGTGTGTACGGTTCAACGCCAATGCTCCACATTGTTTCAACACTTTGTGCGCGCACTTGCGGCTCTGCTTCATTGTTATTGGCAGTGCGTCTTTCTGTAAAGGTGTCACTTATTTGACTGTTGTGCCAATCAGAACAATGTTAGTGAGACACCACATGTCTGTGATTAGCAGGTAAAATACCAAGACGCTGACAGTTTAAATGGATGGCAGTTGTGATTATATGAGTGACATATGAGGAGTGTCTGTTCAAAAGGTGCTTCTTCCACACTGTAAAAATGTTAGTAATATTACTCATCATATGTATGGTAATATTCCCCAGCCTTGAGAGGGAAACCTGATTTCCGAATATGTGTGAAAATTCCCGCAAGGTAGTGTATTCGCCACACAAACCATTCGGAAGTTTCGCTCGCGCGTTATGTCAAATTGTCCAAAACGGCTTGCGCCAAAACGTAATTAGAAATTACATTACCAGTTGAGTAACTTTCCTTGACACGTGTTGAGTAATTTTCCCTCACTTGTAGAGGTAATTAGCTTCCATTACACGTAGAGTAAATTTACCTAAAATTTTTTTTACAGTGTACCTTTGAAAACTTTAGGGAAAATATGAACATTCACCTCTTTTTGATCAGGATCGTCAAGTTTGGTGTGCGTTTCAGCAAGGAAATACATTGTTTTGCTCGGAAATACACAGGGAATTCGATAGTATTCAAGTACAGGACCATCAGGGTCAGATTCCATTGTTTGATGGGAAGTGGAAATAGCAACTTTTGAACAGACACTCCTCATATATAGATTGCTACCAAGACGACTCCGTGAAATTCGCTCAGCTCTGCTTAGTGTGCAGCAAGTGTGCAGTTGCGTGCACCGGGTATAACCGGGAATGTGTTAACCTGCTCGCTACATTAACCCTCCCGTGTGCTAGAAGGTCGAAGAAGGGGAGGGGGAACCACTGAAGCTGCCATGCAACCGGCCATCTCGTCTGGAAACTCATCTCGGAGCCGTGCGTGGACTCCGGCAAGCAATTTACCCGCGGAAAATGAGAAAACCTTAAATGCGCGTGTTAACCTTTCGCGCTTGGCTTCCTTAGTGTTTTGATCTTCAGGAGCCGTGTTCGTGTCTCGATGTTATCAGCAATATAGTAGAACGTACTTTGATAGAAACCAACGGCGGTATGGGCTCTTCTTGAAGGCTCTCTGTTCGAGAATAACACAGACCTGGAAATATCGTGTGATCGTCAGAGACCCGGACAATTTCGTGGGTTCAAAGACCTGCCGGCTAGACCCCAAAGTCCTGTGTACAGTCTGTCCTCAGAATCTTGCCCTTTGACTGCTGCTCTAGTGAGTGGCCAGTTGTAGGGTATGTCTCGTCAGCTATGAGGTAATTAGAGACTGTGAGACACAGCTTGATACAATGTCAGTTGTTAAGAGAGGTGTCAGCCATGGACTTTGTTAAGAAACCATACTGCATTCTCCTATAGCGATTTCGCGAAACTATACGCAGCCAGTCGTACACGACATGTACACACATTGTGACGGTTAGCATGAGAGTCAGAGTGTGTTTTCATGCTGATCCGCTATTGGTTCAGGGTCATCAAGAAATAGCATTTCCTAAACGGGTACCTAATTACTAGAGCCACTGATTTTTGGTGAAAAGAATTCTGCAACAATTTGTTTCAATGCCTTATGTGAACATATGTTTCTCTGCTTCGTGGTCAGTGATTGGAAGTTTGTAACTTTCGGCGTCTTGGGGTCCTACCCGCAAATCACGGACGTGTGGTGTCGCGGTAACATTGTTCTGGTTGGTGTAGTCAAATGAGTCACGCCTCTGCCCTATTATATTCTGCCAATAACCACGAACCATAGTTGCCGGTGTGCACGTAAGGCATTGAAACAAGTCGTTGCAGAATTCTTTTCACCAAAAATCAGTGGCTCTACTAATTACGGAAGTGTCTCATATTCACAAGCGCTCGAAATACTGCGTCTGTTGGAATGCATTTGTGAAGTGTCTGTGTTTCTAGTTATATTTTAACGGTATTTTGTACTCTAAACTCCTGTGGCTCTATTGGTCCACTTGTGAACACTTCCTGGATGACTCTGAGCCAATAGTAGACTTGCATAGGCACTACGTGCAGTGGAAGAGTCCTTGTTGGCCAGAACTACTTCTGGTTTGATCGTATAGAGCCGCTGATTGGTGAGCGACTTTCCGCCTTCTTGGTGACTAGTACGACTCGAGTTTCTTTAGATTATGTAATGATAGCTATTTTGTGTTATTAAAGTCTATATGTAGGGCACAGACTAGATAGTAATACAGATGTGAAATGACACGGTGGCTCGTTTGATACGGGCGAACTTGGCCGCTTATTGGCTGCTGGAGGCTGTTGACACCAGCCCCTTGTATATTTAGCTCCTACTTGATACTACAGGTTTCCTATTGGCCTGGCTGCCGGTTAGCAGGGCAACCACCTTGCGCTGATTGGCTGCAGGCATATCCGCCATGTTGCTGGCCAGGGAAGCCATTTTGCTGGCTTGTGTGACTGAGTTCGCTGTCCTACCGGCTATTTCACTTCTGTATTCTTAAATATTCTGTGCTAGGGCCAAGCACGTTTTGGGAAAATAATTTTGCCCCAGTTTGTTACAGTGCCATACGTGCGCATTTGCAGCTATGATTCATGGTTGTTGGCTAGGCGTCTTTGAGAAGTGACGTCCCTCATTTGACTGTGCCAATCACAATAAGGTTACTGGAACACTGCACGTCTGTGATTGGCTGGTAGAACCTCAAGACACAGTGAGTGTTTAAACATCCAATCACTGACTGAGAAGCACAACTGCAGACGTGCAGGTAAGGCACTGAGACAAGCTGGGGCAAAATTCTTCTCGCGAGAAGTTCGTGGCGCTATATATATATATATATATATATATATATATATATATATATATATGTAGTCAGTAAAGCTACACATTTGTTGCGAGAATATTTTGGCTTTTTGGTGTCAATGCCTTATGTGTAGAGATGATGGTATATCGCGAAAATGTTTTGTGTCAACGTAGCCTTGAAAACACTGACACAACGTAGCTGTCTATAGACCAATAACTTGCATCAAATATTAAAATAGCGGTATTCTTATTGGCTCAGTCAAATAGGGCAGTAGCTTCGCGTACAAGGAGAAGCCAGTAATCTTTTGATAAGCTGAACGTACGTTGAAGCCTAGCAAATAGTCAAGTTTTCCCGCGATAAACCATCATCTCTACTTATGTGTAGGGACTGGAAAAATTCACGGGTTCACTGACCTGTAGACTAGCCTGCAAGAATATATACGTACTCAAGCAACAATACCTATTCTTAGGTTTGTTCGCTGACACAGTAAAGAGGACTCTCAATTTAGTTACATTGTTATTATTGGCTCATGTACTTCAAGACGGTGTCAAATAAGTCAATGGCCAATTGTGAATGTAGCACGAACTTATAGTTGCAGGAATTACGCTTGTGCCTAAAAGAGAACGCGAATTTTTCAGGTATCAGTTATGTGCACGCCTGTAATTCTACTTCACTGTCAGTGATTGGATGTTTTAACTTATATTTTTGTTTAGGTAAATGACAGAAATACGGCGTCACAATAACTTATTCTGATTTGTGCAGTCAAATAAGAGACGTGTGTGAACAAAGCCACGTTGCTAACAACATATATTGAAGCAGAGTTGCCGACGTGCACTTAAGAGGAGTCCTTCGCGGTGTCAAATGTCCACCTTTAACGTGTGGGAACATCGTAGCGATAAGAGCCAGTGTCCCACGCTTGACGAGAAGCATATCGCCTCTATTCGCAGCGCCAAACTGGCGTGCAAGGTTTCCTTGTTGTCTTTTTACTACGGGACTTTAAGCGCCGACCACAACATTTCATTTTTGGATAATATGAAGTAAAGCCCAACGCATGCCACTCGCTTCGCACTTTACGAATTCAGGTAATATTTTCGGAGTTACAGCAGTGTAAAGAACCCGTTTTTAGCCATTTTGAGAGGCCCGAATATCATGTTGCTAACAAGCGTGCAGTATTTTTGAAAAAATAGAATCATGGTTTCAAGTGTGTGTTCTTTTCGTAGATAAACATAATATGAATAACTTAAGCGGTTTCGCGTTAAAAAGAATACGCGTGACACGTTGCAACGCCATCCATGCGCTAGTCGAGGACTCCTCTTAAGGCAATAAAAGAATTTTATGAAAAAAATATTTTTATCTAAAAGCAGTGGTTCTAATCATGTTTAGAAACCACAGCGTGTCGATATTTTAAATTACCTTCAGGCTATGCTAGATTCTATACTACGGTCTTGAGATATAGATATTTTAACATTGTCTGTAGCTCCAGCGAGCAGACGTTTCAACACAAGACTAGGTAGGATTTAATACTGTAATTGTTTATTTGCTGGTCTGTTATTGGCTGCAGTTTTCCAGGGCGTAGTTAACAAACTCTAAACCAAACACAACCGTACTAGAACTGTACAGGCATTAGGATTTAAGGTTGTAGTTAAACGATTTCATGAGATTTTCCTGTCTGTAATGATAATTATTTGTAAGGTGACAAATAAGTAAGTCGTGTACTAGCCCCACAGAATAAATAATCGGGGACCTGATACCAAACTATGCTAACTCCAAAATTTATGACATAGCAAAACAAAAAGTAATATCTTTTTTGTGTGCATTTATATCTGTCTTAAATATGTTACTAATTAAAACACAATATTTTTACTACCATTAGTGTCATACTTCAGATAGAAATAAATGCGCATAATGAAGAAATTATATTTTCTCCTAAATCTTAAATTTTGGTGTTAGCATGCTTTGGAATTCAGGTCCCCAATTAGGGAATGGGAAAAATTCACGAATTCAGTGAACTGTATGTTAGAATCCTCTGTTCTATACATACGTTGGCCCCGCCTATTCATTCACTGTCTGCTGTTCCAGAAAGTATATCGTTGAATGTACACAGAACAGTGGAGTCTAACATGCAGTCATAGAACTTGCGAAATATTCCTATGCGTATCAATAATGAACACACCAAGTTCAAACTTTTCAAACCTTCTTAACCTTTGCAATCAATTTGTCGAATATGGACGAGAGTTTACGGTTTGAGCTGTACACTCTAAATCTGAATTAGTGAATATTCACTGATTCGCACCGATGGATGGAGCAGTTTCAACAAATTGAATTAATGAGAAACCACTTTGAAATCGATGACTATTCACTGATTCCGGTAAAGAGTGCCAACATTCCACAAGTTAATTAGTGAATGTCCACAAATTATTGAGCAATTTTTCAATGATTCAATAAGGGAAAACTGTTATTTGAAACCAACTGGAAAAACCGGTGAATATTCACTGATTCACAAGTGATATTATGTCTTTGAATGTTTTATGCAATGGGAGTGTATGAAGTTGTTTACAATATTGGACGTATGGCAATGGCGTACGTCCAATATTGTAAACAACTTCACAAGTGAGATGTCGGCACTTTTAAAGGAAATAAGTGAATATTTACTAATTAAACAGTAACTATTATCACTGATTCAAATAATGAAAATGTTCCGTCCATAAGCGTGAATCAGTGAATATTAACTAATTCAGATTTAGAGTGTAATCAAAAGCAAAACGTCTTTGTTTGGAATACTTCTACTGAAATATACAATTTATGACTGAGACAATTACCTGAATGAGTTTACTTTCACAACTCATATTCTTCAATAGTTACGAGGTCTAACCGAATTTGTCATTGGTACCTTAAAATTTTATGTAATTAAATTGGTTTGTTGCAGTAACAAAAGTTATGCATTAATTTTTGACTGAAAAGGTTAACCTCGTCAGTACCTGTGTACGGTGCTTGATGTTACACAGGCGGGTTGCACATGGCGGGCACTGTACAGAATAAGGCTCAGCGCATAAAACCGTCAAGTTCCTCTTGTGTGTGATATATCACTTGGGCAAACCTTGCTTCTGCCTATCTTTATGAATGGTTCATATCCAGAGCACAGTAAGCCGTCTCCTGCTCGTTGTTTGTATAAACGAAACAAGCACTGGGCCAACTTAAGTACAGTACTCATCAAAATATTAATTATTTGTAACGTCTAAAGCTACAAATTAATTTTGACTGAGGTATAAAGCAAAACTGTTGTTAAGGCATTTACGTAAAATTATCTCGCATAGAGTAATAGTTCAACTTATATAAAACAAATGGTTGTTTTTCCTCTACCCTGGATTGTATATTGCTACTTAATTTTTTTTTTGCAAATTTAAACCACTTGTTACAAAATACAAAACAAATTCTGATATAGACGATGCGCGAAGAAATTACCGCGCGTCAATTCAGACTCTAGCGCGTAAGGGCAGTGTGGCATTACTTTATCCATATATCATAGCCTTTAGAGCTTCATCACTTGATCGTCGCAGCAAACCCACACCTTGGTGAAGCCCGAGAGTTAACAAACATCTTCACGTATTTTTAACAGGCGCGCAGGTTTTTGTTCGAGTGTATTAGGTCGAGGAGCAGTGAGACCCAAGTAAATGATAAATGTACGCATTAGTAGAGCTATGCAGGATGGAGATATTAGTCACAGAAAGACTGGATGATAACGACCGAACATAATGTCTCAACGGTACCGGCGATGCTAAAACATATGCTCTCTCATTAACGAAGTCGCAGACGGGGTCAAGATACCTCGTGCATCACTCTCGAACAGACGATACGGTGATGTGCACGTCTTTATTTATGGACGACTATCCCAACAACAACATTCATTCAGTCAAAGGTTGGAAGTTGACTTGGAAGGTTGATTACATGTTGCAATACCAGCGTATAGATGAAGTTGCAGCGGGTAGGTTAACGGCTTTCCAACCGAAAACGTGTATATAGGCGTTCACGATAAAGTGAGTACTCCATAAAGTTTTCTTTCAGCCGCTTTGTGGCCATCTTTACTATTTTAATAAATGAAAACGTCCATGTAACTAAAAATCAGTGTAAATGTTTCAACACTCTACAAGTTAACATCAATTGGTCCATTAAAATATATTTTCTATTAATTACAAGTTCTGCTGAGTGGTCAGTTTATAGTGAACAGTCTATAATCGGAATCAAAGGGGATAGGGCGGCCGGATGGCCAGACCACACGCCTTATACCTAGGGATCTGGGTTCGAACCCCGGCTGGGACGGTCCCCGGCTTTTCGCATGTGGGAATCGTACTGGACGATGCCGTTGGTCGGCGGGTTTTCTCGGGAATCTCCCGTTTCCCCCGCCCTGTCATTCCGGCGCTGCTCTATCCTCACCTCATGTCACCCCACACAAGCGCTGAAGACCTCGGTGTTAAGCGCTGACCAACAATCTCTCACTCACTTGGTAGACTTAACTAGGTGTAAGCGAGCGGACTGACGAGTATATTAGTGTAAACTACTGTTACTAGAGACCAGGAAATTTCGCGAATTAATTTGAGGAAACGTTAAATTTCAAACTCATGAACTTGTTTTTTCCTTTCGCGATTGGGCCAGTGTTGCTGGAATTCTTCTTTGAGGACCGCGAACCAATAACAGCCCTGCATGAAAACCTGTTGCTACTGTGTCATTTGTACAACTGGCCACTCACTGGAGCAACAGGCAACGTACAAGCAGCTGAGGACATATTGTATACAGGACCGCGAACCAATAACAGCCCTGCATGAAAACCCGTTGCCACTGTGTCATTTGTACAACTGGCCACTCACCGGAGCAACAGGCAACGTACAAGCAGCTGAGGACATATTGTATACAGGACTGTGGAGTCTAGCCTGCTGGGCGTTGAACCCGGGAAATGTACAGGTCTCTAACTATTACATAATATTTTACCCTGAGCGTACCAGGCACAATTAGTAGACACATGGAAAATTCACGGCTTCTTTCAGACACAATCTAGAATTCCAGTAACTGTAAGTTCGTGCTACTTTCACAATTAGCCGTTGACTTATTTGACACCACCTGGAGTCTGTGAGCCAATAATATCAATATAATAATAATAATAACAATAATAATAATAATAATAAAATAATAATAATAATAATAATAATATAACGTCTTTATTAATAATGTGGCGAAGTTAAGGCATTTTACCTTTTCTTACACTTAATCACTTGAATTACATACAGTTTTGAATATTATTAAACATTAAGTGCTTACAACTAATAACAAGTAGAATTTTTGTTTAACAATTTTTTAAATTTAAATGAAATTAGAAATTTTATCATGTGAACTTAAAAATTAGCTAAACCCTAATTACAAAAAAAAAAAAAAATAAAATAAAATAAAAAACACTTAAAAAAATACATCACAGATAAAATACTCATTCACTAGAATAGGGCTACAAAGATTCCAGCTATTCATAACACGTTAATTAATAATTACGTGAGGAAGTTTTAAGTGCAAGTAACAATTTTGTACACTGGATCCAAAACATTATGATTCTATATACAAAGGATGATATAAAATAAAACTTTAGACACTGTAGCTATTTTGTATGTTAAAAGGTATTCACACATCCACGAAAATTTATTTAATTTAATGTAACTAAATGCAAGCCATTTCTCTGTGTCAGCGAGCAGCTAATAAACAACTGCTGTCTGCAGGATTCCACAAATATTCTTGGAAGCTAGCCTACAGCACAGTGAACACACGAATTTTTCCTGTCTCTACCAATTAGTAATGATGCCTTTGTTTGCCTTTTCTCAAGAGTTCTATAAATTAATATTATTTCCTTGAGATTTCTTACACCTCGTATTCATACACTACACGCTAATGAATAAATATCTGTCCTTATCACAAATGTTTTGTTTTAAAATAATGCCAGACATATTTACTTTAGTTATGCGCCATTCTCGAAAGTATTTATATCGAGCATGTAATAGTGTTTCTTTAACTCGTTCCTAACCTTCTCGTCCGTCACGTACACAAGTATACAACTCGCACACTCGCTCTCTACCACTCCTGCCGCCGCACACTCCTCGCCGCTACTATTTCCGTACGGCCGCCTCTTGCCGTGTTCACATTGCCCGAACCACACCACTCTTAATGTAGAAGCGGAGTGGTTATCTGTGACTCATTGCAGCTGACTGTGCAAAACGTTGAGGTCGTTAAAAACGGTTAACGAAACTATACAGAATGTAAAAAAAAGTGTGTGAAATAAGAATGTTAACGTTTTGTATTACTGCAAAATTCATAGAATTTAATTTTTTACGTGTTTAAAAATAAGTAGTAAATTAAATCGTAATACTTGGCAGGCTGAAATCTGTATTTTTGTTATGGAATCTTCAGGAACAACACTTCGTGTGGAAAATTTTAAAGTAATTCACCGCAGTAATTCATTATTATCAATTTGTATGAAATAATTTGTGAGCTTACTAAGTAAAAATCCCGTTTACGTACAAATTTTTACAACATGTTTATTAGGTTCATGTGAAATTATTTTTATAAGCATACTGTACGCTAACGTTTCGACCTCTTTAGGTTGAATGTTACCCTAGCTTTCAGTTTAAATAAAGACGAAATTATAGAGTTTGTTATTTTTCACTGATATGATGAGTTGTGTGTGACATTTCTGGAAGAATAATGCCGAATGAATTTATATATATATATATATATATATATATATATATATATATATACATTGAGTTAAGGTAAAATATACATATATATGGCGTTAAGGTAAAACGCTGTAACCCACATTTGAGGACGACACAAAAGAAAACGGTTATCTTTTAATTAAATTAAAGGACTTAAGTGGATCTTTTGAGTAGAAGATTTAACATTTTATTAGATTACCATATTTCATTGTTGCAGCATTTTACTTACCTATAAAACCAAAAGTAATACGGTACCTCATTTTCGTCCAGTTTGAGTGTTACAGCGTTTTACCTAAACACCATCGATATATATATATATATATATATATATATATATATATATATATATATATAAAACTGAGTTGAGACCCAACATTTCCGCTGGTCCAAAGACCTGCAGGTTGGACTGCACAGGCCTGTATACATTCAGATACTTGTACATTGTCTGCTGCTCCAGTGAGTGGACAGTTATGCATGTGACAAGGTAGCCAGTGAGTGTATTCGTACAGTGTTGCCATTCGTTCACAGTCCTCAGCCAGGACCTAATCACGAACGTACCTCAAATGTACAGGCATTCGAAATCTAACGTCTCTCAGGATGGATCAGCGTAATTTCTGGGTCTCTAATAATGTGTAATTTTAAAATATCGAAACACTTATGTACAAAATTTGTATAATCTTTTGAAATGTTAAGTTTGTTAAGACATTTCAGGTAAATTTTTTTCGAAAGAGTTATGTCTGAAAAATGTATTGAATTGAAAACTTATTTATTTTAACATAGATTTACCATTTGAACTCTATGGCCGCTAGCTCAGTGGCCAGAGCCATATTGAATGAGTATCAGTAATCACGATGAATTTTATCATTGTTTTCTAATTAAAATTTTGAAAATTTATTTGAACATTTGATAATCGACCTTTGCAATTTACGAAAGTTTAAATTATGCGCATTATATATCAATAATCGAAGTTCAACTGTTGAATACTTAGGATAATATGAAATTTAAGATTCATTTGTTGCTCGCTTTTTAATAATAAAATTAAATGACCTTACATTTAGAAACAATTACGTCAAACAATCTTCACAGAATTGTAAACTGTAACTGCTAATAGACCGAAAATTTTGCGGGTTTTGTACTCTATAGGCTTGTTTCAAGAATTTCTGTGTACTCAGGCAGATAGAAGCCGCCGATTGGCTGCCCGCCAACCTAGTGATACCACGTGACTGGACCTGTATGTCGTTGCAACTTTACTATTGGCTCAGGGTCGTACAGGTGTCAAATATTATGGGACCCGTATTTTTGGTGAACATATTTCTACAGCAGTTTGTTGAATTGCCTTGTGTGCGCATCAGCCCCTCTGCTTCATGGTCAGTCATGTGATATAACTCTCACGTAACGGTTTACTATAAATCACAGACTTGTGGTATCGCAGGAACACTATTATTATTGGTACAGTCAAATGAGAACGAGCTTACACAAATAAACGCTCACAATAACAATGAATATAACTGCAGATGTGCACGTAATGCATTAAAATAAGTTGGAGCAGAAACATTTTCGCGAAGATCAAGAGCCCCTTAAATTTGTCAAGGTCCAAATGAGAAAGTGACGTGAACTTGCAAGAGATTTGCAGTTGCTTGAAATTCTGCTTATCCCCAAAAGAAAAGCGGATTTTCCAGCTCCCTATTATAGTGCTCCCATAAAGAGACATTCTTACTTACTCGCCTGAACATTCAATGAAGTAAGAATTTCCTAGTGACACTGATGTGATGGTGGGTCAGAAATGATGCTAGGTGTGTTGCAGAAATGTTCTCCGAGGTTGTGGTATGACTCACACGCGGCTTAGTTACGACTATGACATAACGAGCACAGTCGAGACTCTAACAAGCAACCTGACAGACGAGCTGTCACAAAACATCTCGGAGAAGGGCGGGGCGGGGGAAACAGTTGGCAGTAAAATGAGCTGCGGGTTATTGTAGACTGGAACAACCAAGACCTGTGTGCGCAGGGAAGATGCCAGGTCCCAGAACATATAGTATCTCTTACAACTCTATACATAGAACTAAAGTTACAAAATACTCTTCAAGTCCTCGTGTTAAAATTACGACGTATCTGGCACATGAACCGTGTTACAACACATTTCTTTACCACTTAACTTATTCATATCACGTTTATTTACAGCAAAAATACACACTCAACCCTACACTTGTATAAATTAAAAAAAAAAAAAAAAAAAAAAAAAAAAAAAAAAAAAAAAAAAAAAAAAAAAAAAAAAAAAAAAAAAAAAAAAAAAAAAAAAAAAAAAAAACAGTAACACGTTTGTTAGAAACAAGAATTTCAGGCCTCTCAAAGTAGCTAAAAACGTTTTTTTTTTAAAAGAACACTACAACTAAGAAAATACGACCTTAATTCGTAAAGTGCGAAATGAGAGGCGTGTTGGCCTTTACGTCATAGTAACCTAAATATAAATATCAGGATCTCCGCTTGCTCAAAGTGCCATAGGATAATGACTATAAGGAAAACCTTTCATGCCAGTTTTGCGTGGCATTATATATTGGGAATAAATTAAGTAGATTCACGTAAACCAGAACATTCGTGACACATTACAACACCGCTAATGTCCCAGGCGAGGACATCTTAAGGGGGATTGATCCCTCTCAGATCGGTTTTACGGTTTTTCTTATCAATCAGGGAATAGACACACTGTTTTACTTTTTTCGCGCTAACAAGGCATAGTTTATTGTTTCATTCTCTTTTTGGAATCCTCATGGCACTGTTTCTGTTAATGTTGTGGCGTCTGTAGTCGCTCCCGCAAAGAAAGAAATTTTTCCTTTTCAGCTGTTTCCCGTTACAAAATAATGAATATATTATGGTTCCAGCAATTACATAAAATCAGTTAAGTTTGTATCTATGTCTTGTCGTGACAACAATTTTGATACATCGACTGGAACAGAAGTTATTGAGAGAGAAGAAACAGATAAATCCAAGGTGGTAGGGATCAACGCCCCTTAATATTTTACATTCGCGGTGTTACCCGCAACATTTATTATTAGAGCTGCAGTTTTTAGGTGAAAAGTATTTCACATCAAATTACTTCAACGCTTTACTTGCACATCTGCAGCTACCTCACGGTCATTGGCAGCCTGCCATAATGCAGAGGCGCGCTCAATTGTCTGCGCCAATCAGAATAAAAGAACACCACACATCTGTGATTCGCAGAACCACAAGTCTTGCGAGAGTCAGAAACATCCTATACCTGACAGTGAAGCAAGGCTGCAGATGTGCACGCGAGGGAATTTAATTAGTTGCTGCAAAATAAATGTCAGCGACTGCAGGCATAATCTATTAATCCACAAACATATATGTATTTGTTTAAAGGACAGACAGTACAATGATTACAGATACTGCTGAACTCCAGGCTGGACGTCACCAATGTACCCACCAAGGAGGTCCGGGTTCGATTCCCGGCGGGGTCGGTCCCCGGATTTTCGCACTTGGGAATCGTGCCGGACGATGCCGCTGATCTCGCTCCGTCATTCCGGCGCTGCTCCCTACTCACCTCATGTCACCCCTCACCAGCGCTGAAGACCTCGATGTTACGTGCTGATCAAAGTATTTTCACTTCACTTTTGAAAACTGAAGACAATGTTTTCATTTCACTGTCAACTGCTCTTTTAGGTAGGAACAGAAAATTTTCGCTAATTCAATTACCTACATTCTAGAATTCATTATCCAATTCACACTCAAGCCCTGTCATTCGTACATCGTCTATTTATTGTTCCACTAAGTTGCAGTTAATGGGCAAGTGGTCGGGGCTTGAGTATACATAGGTAGAGACATGCAAAATTCGCGTTATCATTAGGTAGCAAACTAAACTTCACTTTCCTATACATAACAGAGCATAATCTGTGATTCAATTGGTCACGAACTTTTATGTGATGTCATTTACATGTGTTACGTCTTTACAGAGATTGGCCTCTCTACCGTGTAAGCATTCTCCGCGGCAAGTCACGACAATATCGGCCAGCGAGAGACGTCGAACAAGCCTATAGTCACTTGGAGTCTAGTCAGCTGTCAGTAAATAACGCGAATTTGGCATGTCTCTATACATAGGTAGAGCCCGGAAGAATTCGCGGTTCACTGACCAGTATACGACTAGCCTCCAAGAATGTATGTTTTCTCAAGCAGACAGCAGCTGCTCATTAGCTGCTCGCTTCCACGGTCAAATAGGCGTGTGATTAGTTACATATTTGCTATTGGCTCAGCGACTTCCAGAAGGTGTCAAATAAGTCAAGGGCCGATTACGAAAGTGGCACGAACGTGCAGTTGCTGGAATTATAGCTCGTGTCGGAAAGAAAACGCGAATTTTTCAGGGCCCTATATACAGGATAGTGGATTGTAACATGCAGGTCATTGAATTCGCGAAATTTACCTGTTCCTACTTAAAGGAATTATTGTCTCGTCGTCTTGGGCTGGCCGTGTCAAATGCAGATCAACGACACACGTCTTCAGAGACGTATAAGTGTTTGCGTTGAAGCCTCGTAGTAAAGTACAACACGACGTCACAGACATGATGTTTAATGACAAGCAATCCGCTCAGCACGGCTTATTGAGGTGTGAGACTCGTGGTTGGCTGGTCATGAGTGGAGGTACATATACATGTAGATAGTCGACATTAATGCCCCTGCCGACCCTACATGGAGACATGCCTCCCACGTTCCTAGACACAAACACCTGTTCTTCCTACGTCGCCGGAGCCAGCTGTGTCAGGTGCCAGCCTGCACACAGAATACAAGCTTCTACAGAGGCTAAACCCCAGTGCTCGCACTCTCAACAAGAAGTGTTTATAAATGTCCTCCTGGGTGAATGTATTTTGCGCGGTTGGCAGTGTTGCCACTGTTAGGGGAGTACAAATCCCACGCTCCATATCCAAAAGTCCCATTTCAGCATTAAAAACCCCCACAGCTGGAAATAATGTAATATTGTCTCGAGACAGCATAATTTTTTTTTAATTGACCGTTAATTTGTCAATTTTCAGAGCCCTGTGCTCCTAGCCTTTAGAACGAACCCGTATTACTAGGGCCACGATTTTGTCGCGAAAAGATTTTTGCCCCACTTAGTTTCAGTGACTCACGTGCACATCGGCAGTTCTGTTTCAAGGTTATTGGCAGCGTGTCTTTGTTCAGACACGTTTCTCATTTGACTGCACCAATCAGAATAAGATTATTGTGACTCCGTGCGTCTGTAATTTGCCAAGGCCAGTGAGAGTAATTTCATCCAACCACAGACGATGTAGCAGAGCTGCAGGTGTGCACATGACGCATCGAAACCAAATGTTGCAAAAATCTTTTCGCCATAAAATCGTGGCTCTACGTATTACAAATAACACAACTAAAGAGTTAAAAAAAAAGAAAAAAAAACAAATATCTGAATAAGTTACAAAAATAGATGCACATACAGACACACGTAAACGTACTGCGAATACGCAATAATGCTGAAAACACTTAGCAGATACTATGAAGTTCATAATAGCTTATAAAATAAGGTTGTGGATAAATGTCCCATAACATTAATATTTACAATAAAAAAATCCCTTCATCCCATATTTAATTATTATATTTAAAAAGTCCCACGAGATGGGACAAATCACGCGACTTGGCAACACCAGGTTGAAACCTAGAAGCGTGGAAGCGATAAGGGTGACACAACACGCGCATCGTATCTCACAGTGGCCTCTATGAACTAGCGTGCAGTCTTCTCATCAGCAGTTCGCTTATTATCTCAAATATATTACTGCACTTTTACACATTGCAAATAATAATAATGCATTCTGAGTGCTGTACAAGGAGAGAACTTGCCACTAGTACAGGTCGTTCGGAATAAAGTGAGCACTAAAGATTTAACCTTTGAAAAATCTCACCAGCAGTTGCTGCAAATAATTCAACATCAATAATTGTTACCTTACAACTTGTACGGTTGGCAGTGATTTGCTGAATGTAGTTCGGTGCGTTTTCCTGTTTAAATATAACAATACACGGAAAAGACCAACTAAAATCAAAATATATGTATTTTATATCATTTGTAAACTTATTTTCATCAAACTATATAGGTTTCTACCAACAGCACAATTTGTCTTTCACGCGCAAACATTAAGTGACATGTCCAGACAAGGGCGTAACCAGGATTTATGTTCGGGGGGGTGTCCACTTGCACTCTGTATTAGGGCGGGGGGTCAAGGGATCCTCCCCCAGGAAAATTTTGAATTTAGGGTGCAAATTGGTGCTATTTAAGCAGGTTTAGAATCAAAATATTGGATTTAAATTACATACATTTTTGCCCGACATTATAATACTTCTAACAATGCATATTATTTTTAATTTCGGGGGTGTTTGGACACCCAAAACACACCCCTGGCTACGCCCCTGTGTCCAGAGAGGTTAGACATTTCTCGTCGTTAGCCGTTACGAGCAGAACGATGCGAATTGGTTGAAAATATAAATTTAGCAGGGCTTTCGTGAGTGCTCACTTTATTCCGAACAGCCTATACACACAATTGAAATAATTGTATAATATGAATTACTAGCACTTATCAGGCAAAATATTTATAACCATGCTACATTAAAAAATTTGAGGTTAACCAGTATGAACAGGCTTACAAATGATACCCCGAGTGCATTCCGACAAGTTTGACACACAGCAAAATAATAAAAAAAAAACCTTTATCAGTGATGTACAGTAAAATACGCCATCACTTAACTTTTGTAAACACCATTATTTCTTGGGTGAATCTTATTGGGTGTTGCTACAGCAACGTCAGTTCATGATTGGTTTGTGCTTGTGCTACATTGTTTCATCGCACAGGTCCTACTGCATGGAAAAGTTATCAAAGTAAAACTAAATGTACTTACAGTATTGAAATTTGTTTTGCACGGCGTGACATTTAAAATTTAGGTTTGAAGCTAAGTATTTATTGCGGGAACGTGTTGACAGTTCGCTGGATTTCGGTCACTTATCACAGTTAGTTTTCCATGATTTATTCCTGATTCAAATCTAGGAAGTTCTATTTGAAACTCGTTCAATAGGGACTTAGCTAATTATCTGATCTTTCGTGATGAACATTGCATTAGAAATATTGAATCATAATATGGCATTACTAAGCCTATTTAATATTTAAGATAATAATTATCTCTCACAATGAAATAAATTGAATAATTCCTAGTACCAATATAGTCCAATGATACGAATATAAACGTAAAACGTAATGTTAATATTAAGAAAAAGTCCATTAACTCGTGACACCCTTCATTCATTAAATAAAAACGAAGAATTTTAACAAAAGATGTTGGGCAGCCTCTTAAGGGTACACTTGCTTGTTCGTTAGTCACGTGTTTCCTGTTTGACTGCGCCAATAAGAAGTCTTTACACCGATGCTGAGTGCTTGTTATTGGTCTGTGAATATTTGAACCATGTCCAGCAAATACGGTAAGTTGTAAGTATGGAAGACTGTATGGACACCAAAAATATTTACGATTTACACTCACACACGCACAAACATTCTCTCTCTCGCTCTTTCTCACTCATACGTTAGTGGACTCCATACCTATAGTTTGTTCGAAAATTGCCAGTTAAATACCTCAGCGAAGTTATTTTGCTGTTTCATGTGTAAGAGCACGGAGCAGCGCCGAAACTAAGTGGAGAGGGAAACGGGAGATCCACGAGAAAACCTGCCAACCATTGCACTGCCGGAACCATCCCCGTTGAGAATGGAATCTGGATCGGCCTGATGGGAGGCGAGCGCACTAGCCGCTGTCCTAGTCAAGGGCCCGATGTTGAAAGATGAACGAGTGACTCACTTTGAGGACTGCACTTATATAACACCTAAGATCTCCTAGGGATGGTGAATTATCACGGGGATACTTGACTGTATGCTAACCTTCACTGCTGACACGTTTATTTCGTTACTGGCGCGTCCCTATTTGACTGGCCTCTGTGATTCGCCTGTAAACAATTAAACTGTGCCACATAAGTATTGGTAGAGATGGTGATTTATCTCGGGAAAACTTGAATTTTGCCAGGCTTTAACCTACGTTCATCTAATGGAAAGATTACTGGCTTTCGCTTGTATGTAGAGCTGTTGCCCTATTTGACTGAGGCAATAAGAATCCCGCTATTGTAATATTTAATGCCTATTATAGGTTTGCAGACAGTACGTTGTGTCAGAAGTACACCATCCCATCATACATGTCGCAAGAAACTACATTGTTTTCATCTGTATGTAGGCACAGAACATTTTCGCGATATACTACCTAACTATGGGTAAATCATACAAGATGCATAATACCAAGCTAATTTGGAGAAAACGCTGCAGAAAAGATTGTCGCTACTTTCCACTAACTCTAATCTTCACCTACATCAATGCATTTATTTTTTCAGGTGTCAAGCGTGTTAGCTCGTCTTCGGAAGACACCCTGGTCAGCTTGGCCTCATGGTTCACCCCAGTGTCTTCAGCTTCACTCCAGTGCACGACGACAGACATGTTCCCGTCACAACTGCCCAGTCTCTCGTGTCAGCAGGGACGCTAGGCTAGGCACTATAGCAGATGTTCTCCTGGACGACGGCGGAAGAGGTACAGACTTGGTCACCAACGGCGATTAATCTCGAGGGGAGCCGTGTGGGACCGCCCTTTAACCCACACACACGCAGTCGTCCCAACAGGTGTCCCTGGACAGACGCAGTGTTTCTAGTGGGGGACGCCAGTTTATTACGCACGATAGCATCGCGCGCGAACGGCCGCGTAACATCCACGAGTGATGTTTCCACGCAATGGTCAGACGTAGCGGCAAGTATAGGGTCTTGGAGGGGGGCAGGGGGGTATGATAGCAGGAGCATCAGACCAGTCCGCCCACCATAGTCCATTCAGCTCTGGAGGAACCACGTGTCCTTGCCCATTGAGCCGGCGTGGGTAGTCGACGCTACAGGCTTCCCCACCTATCTCACCTTACTTCCTTTTTTTCTCTAGTGGAGAGGAGTTTTTACGATCCTGGCCCGGCCCATTCATAGTCAGCCGAGTGCGCTCTTCTCCGGACCCACTTCCCAACAAGGGAAGAATTTTTTTTATTAACGAGCTACTAAAGTCTTCCGCGCGTCCAAAAACACTGAAGGCGAGGTTCGTCTTCAGGAGAAGGGGCAGGTCCGGAGATATATTATTACTCCTTTTTCCTCTCCTTGCCGCTTTGAGCTGGAGAGTAGATTCTCGAGGGGAAGAAGGTGGGTAAAGAGGTAAGGAAGGAAGGAAGGTGAGTTGGCGAACAGACACGGAGGTGACTTTAACGAACTATCGTCTGCGGACGCCTACTCGGGGTCTGGGAACAACCATAACCCATTGACGGGCGGTGAAATATACAGTCTGTCACAGAGAGGCGGACTGATATACCTTCAGTGGAACACACCCTGGTGCGGGCCAGACACGGCGTTCAAGTGGCAAAAATACATTCTTTTATATTTGCGCGACATTATGTTCGTTTAACAGACATTTTCCACTCGTTAAATTTTTTTTAGTACTCGCAGTTTTTACATAGCAGCATGCCAATGTCAGAATTCGCAAGATACGGGAAGCTAGTAATAACAAAAACCAAGTTTCTTACTCGAATGAAATAATTTACACTGAAATTACTATGGGCAATGTGTAATATATTTAAAAACACGCAATGAGATTCCTTTGTGCATAAAAAATATCAGAAGATGGTGGCAGTTCGCTTCATTTATGGCAATTTTAAAATAAATACAAAAGGACTGTCGTATGTTTTTAAATTATTGTATTTACACAGTGTTTAAAAGCTATATTCACTAGAAGCCTGAAGTCTGTTTTCTTATCGTAGATAAGCATTGCTGACGCACGTTTACTTTTCTCTGAGAAATACGTTAACTCCGAGCGCCAGCCAGGCGGTCGCTGTAGTAATGAAGAACACAGTAATTTGTAAACAGTTCAGTGAAAATTATTTCAATAAAAATCCTCGAAATAAAACACTAACAACGTAAACGTGAAGTAAGTGCAAGAGAAAGAGTGTGGCTGGAACGTGTAATAAATTCCCCTCACGCCACTGACATGGGCACACGTGACACACACGTGACAGACGAGTGCAGCGAGGAAACAAAGAGATGAGATGATACGCGCGCGGCATATACGAGACCTGGTGTCCTTGGGCGAGACTGCAAGATGCGTGCAGTATAGTGTTACTTGGGGAATGTATGACGTCATGGCATTGCTGGGAAGATGCTGTGGAGTTGTCTCGAGTCGTCTTCCTGTATGCACAACAACCGGCTATGTCTTTGAAACACAAACAAGAAACTTATACTGTAGCTTCCTAACCTAAAATCTCTAACCTTCGATTAGGCACGCGACATTCTTAAAACAATGGTGCACGGTCATATTTGCTTTACAGTATTTTCCCTACTACAAGCATCCCTGAAGTCGTATCAACGATTTTGACATTTTAGGCTCTAAATATTTGTCTACTACGCCTTTTTACTTTGTTATATAATAAATTACTTCCATATTATTTGACGTTTTTAGAAGATAAATAACACGATCTTTCTTTATACTCACAACAAATTTCAGATAACACGAAAGTAGTTTACAATCTAAAAATGTAAAAAAGGGGAAGAAGATAAATATTTACATCATAAAAAGTCAACAATATATCTACGCCTTCTCAAAACTTGTAGCGGGAAAAATATTGATAATTACTAAAGATCTGGAATTGTCGAGGGTTCAACGGTATGCAGGCTGGACTTCACAGTCATGTGCATACTCTGTCGTTCGCGTGGTCTTCAATTTTCGAAAATTCCAAATGGCGCAGAATTTTGTTGTGTATTATTAACGATCGTTTAAGAATAATTTTGAAAACGAATAATTTTTTTGGTTACCGCGTTTTGCTTCCCTGCCCACCCGTATTGTGTAGAAATGTCAAGTCATTAATCACCGGTTTAGAAACATTAAGGGCGCGGCTACCGCAATTTTCATCACCGTTTTTTTATTTCTTATTTCTACCAGATATTTTTTTCTTAATTAAGACACAAAATGTGACTAAATTTGGCTCTTATGAAATTTTTTTATCTCTCATAGTTTTCGCGTAATGGCTTGTTAAAGCCATATTTTGCATGTTTCCGTTTTAAGGACTACACTAAAACCAACTGATATACCAAACTCAAAAAAATCACAGTGGATAAATACATTGCAGGCTACAATGTCATGCTAGTAAAAATATAGAATGAAAATTATTTGTATTTAAAAGCAAATTATTGAATATTTTAAATTTTTATTTTCAGTTTCAGCATTTATAAAAAAAAATACAATATGATATCAAAGCTGTAGAAGTCATTAAAGATTCAAAAACACAATACCTTATACATTCAATACAT
Source organism: Medauroidea extradentata (assembly GCA_003012365.1). Lineage (NCBI taxonomy): Eukaryota > Metazoa > Arthropoda > Insecta > Phasmatodea > Phasmatidae > Medauroidea > Medauroidea extradentata. The sequence continues at coordinate 49,604 of PNEQ01099767.1, read as the reverse complement.
AGACGATTAAAACTTACATTCTTCCTGGCACGTGGTAACTATGGTCATAGAATAGTAAATACCTAGGTTAATTGACAAATAAATTGAAATTTATACTCTTCTGTAACATTGGACAAAATGCTATGTTACAGTCTCTGACTCCGTTAGTTTCATTTTGGAAAATGTCCGGTACCGTAAACTTTGACACTTTTCGAGGCTACTTTGCCTATCCAAATATTAGTTTGTTGGTTATCTGGTAAATAAACAGATAATCTGAGCCGAGTATTTTAAATAATTCCGTTTATCCTTATAGCTAATGTTTGAAACTTTCGTCACTAAACAATATAAAAACAAAAATTTTGAGTTGTCAAAGTTACCCCGCAATGTCAAAAAATACGATGTGGCAACGCTGCATGTGAGTGTAGTGAAAGCTAGCGCTTCTTAATCTCCCACGCACGTAAATTCCTCTGAGTCATCTGTAATTCCTACGTACAGAAATATCGGGTAAAGTCGTAGCCATGACGGACCGCGAAGCTCTGATAATTTGAAATAGTTTGCAGGGTTGTCACATCAAAGTGAAGAGATTTTGATTAACGCTTAGCATTGAAGTTTTCAGCGCCAGCAATGGTTGATATGAGGTGAGAATGGAGCAGTGCCGGAATAAAGAGGCGGGAGACACGGTAGATACCCGAGAAAAAGATCAGGGACAACGTCCGGCACGATTCTCACATATGAAAATTCGGACTGAGCGAGCCGAGAATTGAACCCGGACGTCTTGGTAGGAGGCGAACGCTTTAACCACAGCTACATCGAAGGTCGATATTTTGCATCATTGACAGAACTCCCCGTCAGAGACGGACATTGTTCGCTTGCATCACATACGAATATTGTTCGCTTCCATTAGAGACGGAAACTGTTATCTTCGATCAGAGACTGATACTGTTACCTTCCATCACAGATAGGCAGTGTTCGCTTGCAGCACAGACGGAAATTATTCACTTCCATCAGAGCCGGACATTGTTCGTTTTCATTACAGACGGATAAAGTTACCTTTCATCAGGAACTGAGATTGTTACCTTTTATCAGAAACTGAAATTGTTTCACCGCTAAAGACATCGATGTTAAGCGCTGACCAAAATCTCTTACTCACTCACTCAATCACTCACGGACATAGTTCGCTTCCATCACATACGGAAATTGTTGCCTTCCATTAGATAGTGAGGTTGTTTGTTACTTTCCATCAGAGACGGGGAATATTACTTTCCATCAGAGACTGAGGTTGTTACCTTCCACCACAGACGAACACTGTTCGCTTGCGTCACAGACGGACATTGTTCGCTTCCATCACAGACGAATATTTTTAATTTTCATCAGAGACGGCCAATGTTCGCTTCACGCGGGGGTGGATTCACCTCTGCGCCGACAGTAATATCTGTTGTGAATGAGCGCCCAGAATGGTCGCATATTATTCCGGTCGGCCTGAAGAGAGCGCAGTGGTTCTAACCGTCGTTTGAAAGCTTCTCGCCGCCGTAAAGCCCACGCGCGGCTGACTGACGGCGGCCAATGTGGGCAGTGCAACTTGCAGGAGGGTATTTATGTGCGGTGCATGCCGGGTCTGCAGAGACATAAGACAACTGCAGTAAATATCTGGCGAGATAGCGTAGGCTCTCTTCGCTCCTCTTGCAATGTACGCTTCAGTTCTACTAGGTGACGTCTACTGCAGGTAATACAGTTCTATGTTATTAGTTTGTGTAGGGACAATTACTGCCGCTTGTAGTGCTGGTATCTGTAAGAGGTGGAAACTGACCAACCACAGAACTTACGTGAATATAAAGTTAATAATCTAAAATATTAAATCAGTTTGTTTTTCATTTCAAAAATAAATTAAGTGGTTTTTTATACCAAGGCTTGTTAAAACTAATTTTACTACGGACCACGGCCATAGAGGAACAGGTCTGGACATTCGGAGTTGGAAATTGACCTTCATATGACTAATTGGCACCACTGGAACTCTGGGGTTGTTTTAACATTGTGTAAATGGGACTACAAGGAGCAAACTCGTGTCGGAGCTGCTAGGAGACCTGATAGTACGACGTTATATTGCAATGTTAAAACAACACTTCATTGCTAGTGGCGCTTTCAGTCATAGAGGGGTCAACTCAGTAGCATTGTTAGATAGGTTAGTGTCCAGACCTGTACTTCTAAGACCGTACTACGGACTTTATTTTATTCAGCGATAGCAGCGCAACTAAAGACAAAACTTTTCTTTGTGCCAAACTCTCAAACAAGAAAACACATTTTCTGTCTAACCTGTAGTAGAATTAACCTTGTTTAAAGACATCTCCGACATACATGATTGATTAGAATTTATCAATAGTCATTTTTTATTATTGTCTCTGCCTACCTAAGGTGTTTCAAAAGTTCACGAGGGTAATGTAGGTAAATCAAAATTTGACCTTATGGTGTTCGAAACTTTACCCGAGTGAAGTTTACCCGTAACCAAATGTTTACCTTGCAGCTACTCGATCAACTCCTTACCTACCATTATCTCAAACAGGGTAAGTGGTGGCGGTTAGCATACACGAGTCGCCATTTGGATACATAATAATTAAGACTTAATTTAAAAATTAAAAAACCGACTCACAGGAGACTAAATTTTAAACCAATCAGACAAGTAAAATTGCTCACATTCACTAAAAAATTTCTAGAAAAGAGCTGATGATCTTTAAACGGTTGAACAGAATTCCTTGAATCATAGCTAAGAATATTCTCTACTAAATCAGTAAAAAAAAAAAAAAAAAAAAAAAAAAAAAAAAAAAAAAAAAAAAAAAAAAAAAAAAAAAAAAAAAAAAAAAAAAAAAAAAAAAAAAAAAAAAAAAAAAACCCCTCATAGAATAGGTTCATTCGTTTAGGAGCTACGATGTCAGACTGCTAAACAAATATGCAGACACGTCAAACTTATATCACCACTCTTTTTGTGTCGGGGGTAAAAAAACTGCAGTTAAGTGAAACTAAATGCAACTTGTTCAAAATATCGAATAAACAGACACGATACTAATATTATTCGTAGTCTGAATGAAATAACATGTCAAAAATGACGCACGTCACGTTTAGTAAATATTTAGCATGTAAAAAATAAGTTTTTTTTTAATTCCCGCTGTCGTAAAACCTTGAACAACATTACAGGCGTTTATCAAGATCCTGTTGGTGATCCACACGACTTGGTCACGTGACTGCCCTAAACCAGATCATGAGTGTTTGTAAACGCCTCTCTCTATATAGGCTGCAGCCACGGAGTTTATTGAGGGATCAGTTTAAGACTACGTACTTTTCAATGGCTTAGTTTAAATATAACTTTTGCAAACAATAAATATTCCACGTAAAATGTTTTGAAGAATGTGGCTAAAAGAGAAACCTGGTCGATGAAACTTATTTTTAATACATATGTGTGTATATATGTATATGTTTGTGTGCATATATATATATATATATATATATATATATATATATATATATATATTAATTACAATAACTTTTGAGCAAACGATTATCTATTTTCGAATAATTACTGTCAAAATATTTATTACAAAATTTTACGAATCAAACTTTTATAGTAAAGAAGTTACTTTAAATTTAAACTATAGAGAAATAATGAATTTGAAAATTGATTCCAAGTTTAAACATTGCACATAAAGAAACATTTTCTAGTGAGTGGTCCCTGCCGAATAATTTTTTTGTTAACCACAATATTTTAGTGATGACAGCAAAATTGCTTTGTGGCGAGTACAAAAATTATTTAGCTGGGTCGATACTAACAAAATATTTTGTAGCTGTCACTAAATGTTTTTTTTTTTCGTTTGTGACTGCAAGTTTGGTTGTCGGAACCTGTATAAATATGAAATCATTTATTTACGTGTCACGACTGAAGACATATGTATGACAAGTTTTTACTCCAAATCGGTGAAAAAATGAACTCTGCATGTGGTTGGAACTCCTCTTGAATTAGCCTGTACAGGCCTAAGACTTTTAAATGTCTATTTCCTTTAATAAACGAGTAAAAACGTTACAATATATTGGTGCGTGTAGACAGCAAATAAAAGAAGATACTTATTTATACCCGAATTCGTTAAGTTAACCCAATACGTAGCGACAGCAACAAACACTTGTTTTGTCGCCGAGTGTTTGGATTAGTCGTCGGACTTGTTTTTTTATTCTTTTAATGCTGCTACTATTTTGTAAGTGACGTTTGTAGACGTTAAACCAGCATCTTGTCGTAACCGTAGTTAGTTGTGGACTGCGCATTCATCTTCTTATCTTAGCTTTACACTGTCTTGTGTACATGCGTCTTATTTATATTCTGTGTTGTACACATAGCGTTTTTACTCGGTTTCGTCCACAAATACATTTTACTTATGCTTTGCTGTTTTCGACATGCATCTGGTAATCCAGGAAACATGTTTGCCATGTATTTTCATCATATTCTGAAAAAAAAAAATGCTACGTATTTATCAATTACTTGCCTTTGTAATGTGGTATCGCAACAGCGACGTGTCATCAACCAGAATATTTGTAATTCGAGGTTGCTACATTGAAAACTGTGCTGTGAATAACAAAAATAGAAACAAATTATTTTGTGGCTTAGATGAATACATTTAAGCAATATATATATATATATATATATATATATATATATATATATATATGTGTGTGTGTGTGTGCGTAAATATATCATAGGCTTGGTGGAGAAACTCACCAAAGTAGATAAGTTACTTTGTAGAAATAATGATCATTAGTTGGCGCGAGGACCGTTTACATTCTATAAATAATTAATGAAGTCAAGCTACAGAGTGAAACAGTCTGACATAAAGTATAGCAATAAAATTCTTGCTAAGTCAATGAGCGAGACTTTCTTGCCAGAGTATTGCTATTACTGACTTGACTTCATGATAGATAAAAAATAACACTATAATTGTGAGATTATGAGAATATTAATATATATGTGTGTACGTATGTATGTACGTACTTACGTATGTATGCATCGTATACCTGTTAAGGAGTGAAACTATATACAGTAACAGCGGAAATTGGTTTTAAAATTAAAATGTTTCAGTAGTTAGTTTTTTTGCCGTTAATAGTAGGCTTAAAGAAAACAGTTGTACTGTGATCAAAGTCACATTTGTTATTCTTGCGCTGTGAATTTGAATTAGTAGTTCGAACAAGGGCGGTGTTGCTATATGTTAAAATAATTTTTAATACTGCTTCTAGACCCGCAATCAGAGAAACGCAATGAGAAATGTGATAAATGAAGCTGTGATATTCGAAGAAAAGTAACATAAATAGTCTGTCTAGTCTGAAATATCGAGTACCTAAAATAATCTGTACGAGTTCGCTGAGTCCTGTGGGTAAATGTTTAGCGTAGTCGTACTGTAAAAAAACAGGCGATTTTAAACAAAAGCGTTTTAGAAAATATTCCCTAATTAGTAGAACAATTTACTATCTTTTACGTAATGAAAAATTACCGACCTGTAACTTACATTCACACGCACAGCAGCGAAGTTTCACGAACACAAAGGGAAGGTGCCACACGACAAGCGCAGAACTGTAGCAGTCAGAAATTCAATGGAAGAATTGAAACAACACGAAAAGCCATTCAAATAACACACAGGAGTACCTTTTTTTTTAAATGTAATTTTATTCTAAAGTCCTCAGAGGTATTAGGGTTAGCACACTGAACCAATGATGCATTTTGTAGTGGTTCGAATTCCAGTCCTAGTGTGAAGTTTCGTGTTGTGAATCATATCTTTGAACTATTCCTGGAATGCGTTAGCATTATAAACTGAACTACTTCTTCAACAAACGCCCCTGTGAGTGAATTTTGTCGAGTTGCAGAACCTCCCGTGCCTTACTAATACACGTGTCCACAAAAATGGTTCATTTGTTCAGTTATCGTACATCAGGTTTGTGTTAGCCTAATTTGTGTACGACAATAAAAAGATATGTACGCATACATACTAATTTTCTCATTTTTATTGACGAGGAAGTTTGCATTACTAGTAAGGGAGGGATATTAGCAAAGTAATTTTTGTACATTTGTAAGATAATTTTTCAAATTAGTTTTTGGAAATATTTAACTGTATTATTCGTGCTGAAATTACTACACGCACGTGAGGGAATTTTACCTTAAATTTTCAATTGTTCATTTACGGGATCTCTAGTAATCGTCACTGTTATATACTTGGCGGGTGTTTCATAGATTACAGTGCACTGTGGAGATGTAAGCTATAATTGTGCAAGCACTGGTAGCTCTGTCATACGAATCTGAGCATCACGGTTGATCTGAATCAAAATAGTTTTATGTTAGAACTGTGGTAAAACTTTTGAAACACATTAGACCTGACACTGGTTCAAGTCTCGGTACGGACATACTAATTTCACTTTTCCGTGTTCCTCCGTAACCACAGGTGAATGTTAGTAAAGTTTCTAGTTATAGGCCATGGCAGATTCCGTTTCCGAGCTGCTCGTTTCAACTCTAATGACCTCAATTTTGACGAGATTTTAAGCCTTTTTTACCTCAATATTGTACAATTGATTAGTTCTTAAATATTCTGCTGTAATTTGCTATTTCTTCCACACTGTGAGATGTACACTTATATGACATTATGAAGCTATACAGTAGCTAAAATAAGTGTGTGTCAGCAATGAGCTCGAATATATGGGAAAAGTAACTTACATTTAAATATTGTCCCGTAAGGAAGAGGTGTCAGAATTTTTTTATATCATATATCGTACAAATATAAACATTATTAAAACAATTAAATTTTTCGGTGAACTGCCCCTTATGACTGTAGTCATATTCGGTAGAGTCCTGGTTTGGTTCCATTCCCAGTCATACCTACATATTTAGCTCTCCATTGCTTCCTGTAATCCCTACAGGCAAATACCGGAATGGTTTATTTCATACATGGTAATGGCAACTTGCTTCCTTATTACTAAATGTCGGAGGCATTTATTACATTTCTACTGCTCACATTGTCAACGAGACTTCTTACCTACATATGTACTTACCGCTGTGGCTTTTTGTATCATGTAATTATTTCTATACATTCTGGTAGCGTCCGGCAGACTACCTACTCGATTTAGAGTAAGTAATTTTTAGTGAAAAGAATTTTGCAACAATTTGTTTCAATACCTTAAAGGCACATCTGCAGCTGTGCTTCACGGATATTGGCAGGATGTATCACTGCAGATGCGTCGCTTAATTTACTTTGGCAATCAGAGCAGGACAACCGCATGTCTGTGATTTGCGAATAAAACTATAAGATGCTGTGATCCAATCATTGACCGTGAAGCAGAGCTGCAGATGTACTCATAATGCATTGAAACAAGTTGTTGCAAAATTCTTTACACTAAAAATCAACTGCTCCATCGATAATGATCGCCGGGAGATCTAATACGATGCAACTGAACTATTTAAATCCCCTGGGAGTTATCCTGCACCTGTATACATAAATGTTGTGTGGGTTGCCTACACACAGGATCCTTTGGTATTTCCTGTATTTGCAAGGTTTCGTCACGCCGCGTAGTTTCTTCACAAGCACGTAGGTTTAGAATTAGGCCAGACAACCTGGGTAACCTGTTTTCGAGAACACACGTGTTAACTAGCGCCGTGTTTTATTTTTCTAACAACACCGTCGACATTTAAAATATGTTATCGATGTACGTACTTCGAGGATATATACTTTTTTATGCTGGGCTGCTCTGTGTTTGGAAGACTGCGACAGAAAAAGACGCCGAAAATAAAGATTGTCTATTTATTTTTGCTGATTATCATAATGACATGGCAAAGACATCATCGTTATTATAATACAAATGTCATCATGGACTCATTTGTGTTGTCATTTCAATACACGAAGTCTATGTCACTTTGACACTGTTGTGTGGACTTCATTGTTTTGATAAAGTATTTTTGAATCTCACAAGACCACTTCTGGTCGTACACCACAGCTTTCATTATCTAACATATGTTAGTAATATTCACGAATGCACTCAAGATTTCATCGCCCTAAATTCTCTCACACGAGTAGACATTTTTCGCAACGGGGTAGATAAAAATAGACTAAGAAAATTAGTTGTTAAATAACTTATTCCATACTAATTTTAATGTAACAATTCAATTACTTTAAAAATAACATGCTTCAGTTGGTTTTTCATAGCAAATAAAGAAGGTTTTTTTAATCGCAGTAACTTTCAGAGCTTTATTATACGGTACTTTAATTTCAACGTCTATACTACGTAAATTGACGCTGTAATTAAAAATGAAACGCAGATGTTGGTTCAGAAACATTATATTTGAAATATAAATCATATATAGCTAGCATGGAGACGGGAATTTTACATATCCTTTGAACGAAATAAAGAGGTGTTCGAAAAAATTAATAACTTATATTTCACTGTGTTAATATAGTTTTTATGGAAATAAATTGTTGTGTTGGCATTTAGTTTATTCTACAAGACATTAGGTTGCACCATCAGACGTGTGATGGTATTTTATACTTCCCTATGCACTAGCTGGTTGTCTATTGGTTGTTGCCCGAGGGAGGACTAAGTTTCTTCCTCCTCATTGGACCGGAAGGAATTGTGCTCTTATTTACTTACACAGTAGTTATTGACTTATAGTTTCTGGGGCTCGCGTATTGCATTATTACTCGAGTTCAGTCATATCAGAAATGAACATGAATGAGAGTGAGGGATTTGGTCAGCTCTCAACATCGAGGTCTTTAACGCTGGCGAGGAGTGACATGAGGTGAGTATGAAGCAGAGCCGGAATGAATGGGCGGGTGAAACGGGAGATCCCCGAGAAAACCCGCCGACCAGCGGCATCGTCCGGCACGATTCCCACATCCGGGGACCGACCCCGCCGGGAATCGAACCCGGATCGCCTTGGTGGGAGCAGAGAGGTCTGACCCCTCGGCCACCGCGGCCCCCAGAAATGAACATGAGTTTGGTTTCTACCTAATGCTTCAGTGCTTCAGGTCGAAAAATTATCTAATGTATAGTTGCAGGCTACACTGTAAACTAACAAACTAATGTAAATGTTAGCAAATAAATACATATCACAACAGAAGGGAACCCAAGAGTGCGGGTGTCGCTACCCGGATACAGACTTACTATTGGTCGCCCTTAGACATCTTGTTGCCCCAGAGGTTGACATGAAATCAGGCCCTACAATGGAGAGGTGGGGAAATGAGAGGGACAGGGGAGGCGGGAGTGCCCAGAGACTAGTGGCATCGTCCGCCACGTTTCCCACATGTGACAAATCCAGCAAAGGGCCCGCCGGGGATTGAACCGGGGTCGCTTGGTGGGAGGCTGGTGGTCTGACCACTCGGCCACCGTGACCCAGTATGCATACAGGGAACGTACATACATGCAGTTATAATTATAAGTTAGTGTTACTTGAGCACAAACCTCCCTGAAGATATAAACAATTCATAAATACGTGGGCGGTAATGTGGAGCTTTAATTTAATACACATAACTAGCGAGGTAATTTCGTTGCGAATACCAAGTTAGAATATAGTAATTTTCTGGAGTATTTATTACTTGATGGTGACTTGAATAACTCTTAATTAATACTTATTTCCTTCGCCTTATAATCTGCGCTGCCGCTAATGTGAACCACAGCGATGAATAATTTATGCCATGCAGGACTTTTAGCATAATTATCTGGTAGTCTCGCGAAACAAATGAGCAAACTTAATTGAAATCGAACGTAAATCTTGTCTTGTCAATCCATACCGTCCCGAGGATTGATGTAACTGGAAAATAATTGATAAATATTTTCGCAGATAACGCTGTCGATTTATCACCGAACATTTTCAAATTTGAGTCGGTTGACGCCTCGGGGAGAAGCAGAGTTTACGTAGCTGGTAATTTACGATCGACGTTCACCGGCATTCGCGTGCATAAATCAGCGTTCAGTACCGCGAACAAGCAGCTCTCCGCGAAAACGCAAAGAGGTTTAGTATGCAAGCAAATATGGGCTCGGCAAGTTCCGGGGAAAATGCGAAGCCGACAGAGAGTATATGCACACGTGACCTTGCACAAACATTAAAGGGCCCTTCTCTGACTGCATTTGAAAGGCGTTGCAGTAAGTTGCGTTTTTAAAAAACGAATACACTTAACACGCGTTGCATTTGTATATCTGCAAAAAAAATAACTCTCACTTCAAACTATGTCACAATAGGTAATTTTTTTAATTGTTAGGCTTACTTAACGGCGCTCTGCACAGAAAAATTCTTATTTTTTAAATTGTACTAGACACTAACCAACTCTTATACATGGTATTTATAGTAATTTCCCACAAATAAAATATTATACCGTTCTATAATTTTCGTACTGGTAAATGTCAAAGTAACTGTTTAACTCTTTTCGTTACTTACCCAAAGTAAAATCTATTCACACAATTCGAGTGAAATAATTTAAAGCGAAAGTAAATATATTACGCTACAGAGTGACTACTTTTTTATTTCTTGTAAAAAATATTATTTTTAAAATACGGGTACTCAAAGACATGCAAACATTTTGGTACAATCAAGAATTTTTTATTGATACAAAATTTTTTTACGTAAAAATTAAATAGGTGTCATTATGTACCTTAATAAACTTACTTTCACTATAACTTGCATTCATATCGTTTGAACAATTTCTACTTTGGGTAAGTGGCGAAAGTAATCGAATAGCTACATTGACATGCGCTTGTACGAGAACAATAAAAATACTGTATATGTGGGAAATTACTATTAATGTAATGTGCAAGAAGTGGCCAACGTTTGGTACTGTTAAACAATTAAGCATATTTCGGTGCAGAGCGGCCTCAAAAAATGTCTGAAAGTGGCCTTTTCAGACTGCTGAATGTGTAAAAATACCAACCAGATTCGAAACATACACGTGTAGGACTTTGAGCTATACGCACTACCCATAAATTACATCGAACTGTCGCCACTTAAGGCTATTCAAGACTAGTGGATATCATCACTCTCTCATATTCTTATGAAACTCGGAATATAAGCTCTGAATCACGCTAATAGACAGCTAAAGCGGTCGCAGATACAGTATATAGGCTAGTGCGTGGTACCTGAGCACTTCAGTCTGAGGAAGGACGTGGAAGGGAGAGGCTACGTCGCTTGAGCTCTCTACCCACATAAGAAAGGCGAGCGTAGGAAATCTTCGTGTCGTAGAAGGTGACGCGCACTTGTTACTGCACACATATACCACAATGAGTCGACAGTTCGCATTGATATAAACTTGACATCCTTGTAATCAGGATGAATGGTGCTATTGGTAAAAACGAAATAAAACGGTATTCATTTTTAGTGCACCTAAGATGTCGCTAATTTTCGACATTAAAAACCTTATTTAATAAAATTTTCCCGTTAGACCGCGACATCTCTTAGAGTAAATTATTTTATTTTAGTAAGTCTGATAGTTTTCCTTAGTTGTATGCGCCCGTAGTCATGCATATTTTGACTGACTTGCTGTTATTTGAATACTATGCATGGTAAAAATATCATAAGAAGAAAATGCAGTCTCAAGTTACGTATACAAAACATACATAGTTTCGTACTCATATAAAATTATTAATTTTACACTTTAACGGCCTTAAGATGGCTAACAGTTTAAGTGGTAATGTATTTATTTAATGAAACTAACCTTAAATTAAGTGACTGGAAACGTGAATAAGCAAAGTCGATAGTAAATTTCGCATATTAACTGTGATTCCTGGTTGCACCGAGGTGTCGCAACCAGGAATAATTTTGATCTCTCCTGTACGTTTGCAGACTCAGAAAATACTTTATTAACTCGACAGGAGTCCTAATAGTTGAATCAGTATTGTTTTTCAGCATGCAAAATTCAACATAAACATTTATACCTTTGAACTCGTATTAATAGTAACTGAATAAAATTGTTACGTGCTTAAATGTTGTTTAAATCCACAGATCATTTTGGAAGCGATTCGTTTAGTTCGACGTTAATTGAAATCCCTTGAGATCGCTGGAGAAGTCTTCAGTGAACTAGAAGCGAGAGACATTCGTAACGTCTTCAGGTGTACTGGCAGCAATATCGACATCTAAGAACATGCAAGCTCTCCCACACGATGGCGAGATGTATGGCCAGCTCTTGTAATTACACGGCAGCGGAACAAGGCGGGGCCTGTGTGCATGTGATGTGCGAGGAGGGGGAGTGGCAGTGCACAGCAGATGACGGATGCTGCAGGAGTGCCAACATAACTCTCAGCCTGTCAGTGGCAGAGCAGGCACTCGTCATCATCAGGCATCACGTCCCCTGAGAGGGTCCTGTCCTCTGGCCTCGTCCACACGTATTTGTCCAGCGCCGTGATGCTGTACATAACCGCTTCTTCCGCTAATAAACACATTCATTAAGCACTTTTTTGGCGAAAAGAATTATGTATCAAACTGTTTCTGTGCCTTAACAGCGCATTGTAGACAAATAAGCGCTGAAAACATCAATTGATTCCTACGCTATTTACGAAGCCAATATGGATAAAATACTCAATGACAATCCTAGATAATAGTCTTTGCCAACTTTTTTACTAAATATGTATCCAAAATTACTAATTCGTTACGCGTGATCTCTTGCGCCGCAGTTAAATGCACGAGGTTCCGGCGTCAGAGATTGTGCCTCAGAAGTTCGTAACACTGGAAACTATTTTGTTTAAAACGTTGGCTAAAACTATTGTCTAGGATTATCATTGTTTATTTTTCGCAAACTAGCTTCAAGAAACCTACAGTTATGGATTAATGCTTTTAGCGTTGAATTATGTACCACGCCCTCTTATAAGAGGCCGTGTCAGTTGTATCAGGCGCATGTATGCAACCCGCATTAACCCCATATAAAACAAGGTTAATTTTACGTTCTCTATAGCAATAAGAGAATTACACATAGCAACGTTATCTTCACGTTTTATAAGAGACAGAGTCGTTCTTTTTTTCGTTGTGCTTGCCGAAGTCAAGTATAAAGATTGGTTGCTACAAATTTTACGAAACTTTATTTAGTATCACGTAACTAATGTAACCGTTCGTTATGCTTCATTTTGCAGAAAGAAGCTCTATTAAGAACGGCTGTGTCTTTGATAAATCGCAAATATAACGTTGATATGTGTAATACTGTTATTGCTATAGAGAACGGAAAATTAGCCTTGATTTATAATTAGTTAATGCGGGTTGCATACATGCGCCTGAAACACTGATACGGCTTTTTAAGGCCATGATCTTCCATTTATTTCAAACAATTGCAAATAACTCTAATATTTTTTAACCAAATGCTTTCAAAAAATTAAGACTGTGTACAGTCATACGACACACAATTTTGGCAGAGCGTTTTTTTCAAAATAATGTATTGTTTGTTAGCAAAAAATTATTCTGCTTCATTTTGGCTTATTTTAACAACAAAATATGTGATATTTCAAGGACCAAAATCTAAAATCCGTTAGGTGTATTGTAACAGAAAAATTCAGCTACAAACGAGGATATATAAGTGTTAAAACTGTAAGACGAATTTTTGATATATAATATTTATTCACGTTAAAAAAAAAACATTTTCGTAACCACTGCAAAACCGAAGAGTGAGGCCTTAAGGGCGTGGGCGTACCGCAATTTTTATCACCATTTTTTATTTGTATCAGATATTTTTTCTTATTTTAGACACAATGTGACTAAATTTGGCTCTTATGACGTTTTTTATCTCTCATAGTTTTCGTGTATTGGCTTGTTAAAGTCATATTATGCATGTTTGATATACAATACTCCAAAACATCACAGCGGATAAAGACATTGCAGGCTACAATGTTATGCTCATAAAAATAAAGAATAAAATGTATTTGTATTTAAAAAATTTTTTTTAATTTTTAAAATTTTTATTTTTAGTTACAGCATTTTTTTAAAATACAAATAATTTTTATTCTTTATATTTATGAGCATGACAATGTAGCCTGCAATGGCTTTATCCACTGTGATTTTTTTTTTAGTTTGGTATATCAGTTGGTTTTAGTGTAGTCCTTAAAACGGAATCATCCAAAATACGACTTTAACAAGCCATTACGCGAAAACTATTAGAGATAAAAAAATTTCATAAGATCCTAATTTTGTCACATTTTGTGTCTAAAATAAGGAAAAAATATCTGGTACAAATAAAAAATTAAAAAAAAAAAGTGGTGATGAAAATTGCGGTAGACCACGTCCTTAAGGTCACGTCTGTATGTCGGCTTCGCGGTCAGTGATTGGATGTTATTAACTCTCAGCGTTTTGGGGTTTCTATCCGCCAATCACAGAATTGTGTTGTCTCAGACTTATTCTGGTTGGCCATGAGTGACGTCACTGCACAGTGACACTGCGCCAATAACAACGATGCAGAGTTGGACTTACGCGCGTAACGTAATGAAAGAAGCTGCAACAAAATTATTTTGACTAATAATCACTGGCTCTTCTTGTTCTCTCAAGGGAAACGATTGAACATAGTTACGCGAATATACTCGCACACGTACGACGTATTACTAGACACATGCAAAATTCGCGTTATCATTTGGTATCAGACTAACTTTACTTTCATGTACATAACAGAACATAACCTGCGATTCAATTGGCCACGAACTTTTATGTGTTGTCATTGACGTGTGTTACGTCTTTACAGAGATTGGTCTCTCTACCGTGTAAGCATTCTCCGCTGCAAGTCACGACAATATCGGCCAGCGGGAGACGTCGAACAAGCCTATAGTCACTTGGAGTCTAGTCAGCTGTCAGGAAATAACGCGAATTTTGCATGTCTCTACGTAGTACAAATCGACGAGTAAGGTAAGAAGGAAGCATTATTGTAAACAATATTCTTCCCTACACGACGCTTATTGTTAGAAACCATGATTTACGGCAGGAAATCGTAACTGTTCGTTAGTTTTCAAAGTACGTTCCTCACTAATGGTATTGTAGGACCATTTTACCTAGCCAACAGGAACACTGATGATTAGACTGCACAATACTATGGCACGTGAAGAAAATATTGTCCAGCCAAATACATGTTGGCACAAAAATTTTTTCGCGATACACCACCATTTCTATTTATTGTAGGTTGCTACAAAAATGCCATGTTGTTTTGTGGACGCAAAAAGGTCGAGGACTAACGAACAAGATACCCGTCGATACATTTTTACCACGGGACTTAAATCATCGACCTGACAGTTTTATTGATGGAACGTCTGTAGCTGAGTTTAGTGCATGTCTGAGTATTACATTACGTCCAGTTAGTGTATTTTAAAGTACGTCTGTTTGAAAAGGCCGCTTGTAGCTATGTCGGAGGCTTACAGACAGTGTTCTTAATGAGCATGATGTCTTAACAGTGTCTCTCGCACACAGGTTTACGGATAGTAAAATTATTTTCTAATCAAAACACGAGTGTTTTTGAAACTCGGTTATCATAAAGACCAACTGGCCCACCTCCTCAGGAAACATGACATTCATACAATAATGAAGCCCATCAACAAAATAAGCAGTGTAGTAGGATCAGTTAAAGATAAAACTCCACCCGAAGAACAAGCTAGTGTCTACAAAGTTCCATGTTCATGCGGAAAAGTCAACATAGGCCAAACAGGAAGGAAAATTACCACCAGACTCAAAGAGCACATACGAGCCTACAAGTATGAAAACCCGCAATCTGCCATAGCAGAGCACTCCATGAACAGCAGACACAGCACTGAATTTGACAGTTTTAGCACAATAGCCAACATAGGGAATTATACGCTAAGGACCATCAGAGAGGCCATAGAAATATTAAAACACCATAACAATATTAACAGGGATGATGGCAACAAATAAAATAAAATATGGGCACCTCTTTTCATGAAAAAATCTAAAACAAAAAGAAATCGAAGGGAGCAGTGGGCAAACTCACCAGGATTGGCTGCCAACACTAGCCAATCAGAGAGCAGCACAGCAGAGACAGCTATATAAGGGGACCACCTTGCACCAGTAGGCCCCAGTCTGATCCTGCATCGACCTGAGGATGGCAGCTGCAAGATCTGCCGAAACCTTGTCCAAGAAGCAACACATGACGCGGCTCAATCCGAAAAGCCAAGAAAACTTCGGTTATCATAGAGACCTGGATATTATCATACTCTAAATTAGAAAGTTTTAAGTTTTCCATTTTTATGGATTTTGTGGTTTCAAGCCCTTATCATTCTACAAGTGGTTTTTAATTTTTTACTCGTAAGCAAAGCATACTACGGCCTAGTGCTGTATAAATAGACGTCTACTATTAACGTATCTATTCGACAAAAATATCATCGAATCGTGATGTATAGTTCACATTTTACTGTCGTTCGCTCGACATGTTACCTTTCCATACCCCTAAATTTATATTCATAACAGATTTAATATATCTGCGTGAGTATGTGGATATACGTGTGTGAAGTGGCGTTCTGTATGAATATATTTTTGTGGTTTTTGAATTTTATTAATCATAACATAACTCTATATTTTGTTTAAAATTTTTGAATAAAAGTTGATAGTAGATGTAGTATAGTTGATTATTGTGACTTAAATTTATTGTTATTAATTTATTTGTTTCCTTGGAAGTATGACGATATTTATTATTTCTTTTTTCCCTTCTTATTGTCGTTAAAGTTAATACAGGCAGCCATGCGTAGAAACAAATGCCATCCTGTGTCACATATATGTAATTTCCAGTGCAAGATATTTCTTCAACATGTGGTTACCTGTAAGAGAAGACGATAATACCGTAACCTCGCCATAAGGAAAATTAAGACTATTATTACTATTACAAGTAACTGGAATGGTCAAACTTATCAGTTATCATTCACGAGCCACGTGAAGAGGATCAGACAGGCAGCAATGTCATTGTAAATAGAAACATTGTCTCAGAGACTCAGGAACAAAGAGGGAACCGGTCATGGCCTGTACTGAGGATACGACCCATTTTACCACGAGTGATTTTAGAAAATCATCTTATACTTCAGGTCCACAGTATACTTGGAAACGTTACCTATTTTTAGTTCACTCTAATGACTATATGCTTGTTACATATCTCGAGTTCACGGCCAAACCGCCAACTGGAATCATTACAAAAAACGATCAAAAATGTTATAATATTTTTGTAAAAGAAAAAGTTAAAAATATGTCCAATTTAACGCTATAAACCGCTGTGAGCTAGCGGGAGTTCGTAATAGCACGGGCGAGCAGCTGATGGAGTCGACGTTGCCTGCAATATTACAGCTTAATTACAAGATGGACAGATACGTGCAGCTGGTCCGTGTGCGGGAATCGTGTTGCACTGCTTCCTCGAGTAATGGAGTAATGGAGTAACAGAGTAATGGGCTGTTCGTGCCTTCTAACAAACCCTGGCACACTCTCGTCAAACTCCGCGCCTCTCGGAACAACGGTGAGTCACCGATATTTTATTCACCGCGCGAAAACCTTAACAGTTAATTATGTCTGACTGATTTACAAGGGAACCGTGTGTGCGATTAATACCACTGATAGAAAAATTACTCACGAGGAAATAAAATTAGGAGTGTTTAAGAGCACAATTAACTAAACGTAGGACTATCTGATAATAATTCTTATTTCATTTTATGCTCTGAGTAATGTTAGGAAAATTAAGAACTGTTTGAATATTAAGGACGTTCGCAGTAACATTTTAAGTCCTAATGTACGTTGTAGCAAAGGCCTACTTGTTTCGTAGGAATATAATATATTAAAGTCACTTTACACAACTGGACTCAGTAACTAGGTACTATTTACACATCTGCGTCGATTATGTGTTCTGGATTTTTGTGTTTAATTTGCGATTTAAAATCGCCGCCATATTTTATTCAGTAAATCACTATTACAATACCATTTAATTGGTTTGTAAGTTAATGGAAAGCGATAAATAAATCTGGATGAAGGTTAAAATTCAAAATCAACAAAATCTTTCAAATTAGCGGTTCTTTTATTTCTCAGGCCAACTTAAGGGAAATGTATTATTGACAGGGAGAGGAAAATTTCGCGAATTCATTTTAGGACAAGATAGAATACAAAAGCTCGTTCATTCGTGTCGCTTTATGATTGGGTGACGAATTATCATACACACTCTGGAAGACTTCAGAACAAATAACAGATCAACAACAAACGAGAGGCCAGTCACAGACATCCCAGTTCAAAGTTTGATTGAGACAGCAGCCAATGTAGAAAAGGAAGTGACTTAATAATACATAGGACCAAGAATTCTAGCCTAAAGGATGACGAACTCACGAAATTATCATGTCTATAATTATTGACGTTACATTAACTGCCAACTAAGAACAACCATCGACGTAACGAAGCCTAATGCTTATTTATTTAAAATACAAGCTATACAATATATTTACTTAGTTAAGTTGACGACTGTCTCATATTAATAAGAATGGCACTTTATGCTCTTACTTATATTAATAATAAACATAATGAGTGAGGATATGCGAGATTCCTGTTGTTCTGTGACAAACTACAATCTCTTTTGCCACCGTCGGAAGCTAACTATTGCCTAATTATCGCGTGCATGAACTCAGAGGTCACTTCTAGCCAGTCATATAGACCCTACGTTAGCTTCAACAAACTCGTGCATTGCAGTCAGAAATTTGCCGTGCTTTGTCCTCTCATGTTACTGTGGTTTTCCTGTGATTAAACAACATTTACTAGCAATGCCTAGAGACACTGGAAAATCGTGAAAATGTTTAGCATAGTCTCCAATACACTATATTATATTAACCGTGTCACGTGTGAACAATTTTGTGACAAATCACACACGCTGTGTTTGTTGAAGAGAGAAACAATGCTTCAAATATACCATAGCCAATATAGATACAATACATTCAGTGTTATATACAGTATGTTGGAGCCTAGCAAACAGTCAACTATTCCCGCGATTTTCCAGTGTCTCTAGTAGCAATGCCATATATTCAACAAAACACTTCAGTTTACTTCATACTCTCCTCACGTCACTCCTCACCAGCACTTAAAACGTAGATGTTTCAAGAACTGTGAACTAATTACAATCCTAGCATAACTATACATGCATATGAATTCCAGTACGTACTAAAATTAATTCGCGAACTCTTCCTGTCTAAATGTCACAGTAGAAGATAATATATTCGACAGACGGGATGTAAGTACTGGTAGCTACGTCGTGCAGGTATAATCCAACCCACAAATGAGTGCACTTTTTGACATCTGACTCTGTACGAGTATTTATTGTTCGCTACTTCGCACGAATATGTAAAGTGGCCTGTTGTATTATTGCCATGTTAGCCATCATTAGTTTTTAATTTTTTTCTTATTTTTTGTCAGTTCTGTGTATATGTAATTTTATTCCGTGCTTGTGACAGAAAAGTGGTTAAGTGTAAGAGAAGGCTACATGCCTTAACTTCGCCATTTGAAAAATAAGTCAATAAATAAAATAAACAAACAAATAATCTTAGAAAATAAAATAAACTATTTTTAGAAACTACAATTAAATAT
Organism: Medauroidea extradentata; assembly: GCA_003012365.1. Lineage (NCBI taxonomy): Eukaryota > Metazoa > Arthropoda > Insecta > Phasmatodea > Phasmatidae > Medauroidea > Medauroidea extradentata. Next base: position 30,064 of record PNEQ01099767.1, on the reverse strand, counting down.
TTTACTGTCCTAAAACATTATATCAACTTACTGAATGAATAACTGAATTTAAATTGATGTTGGAAATATATGAAGCCATGGAAGTGAAATGAAGAGATTTTGGTCAGCATTTAAGGGGCATCCTTAGATAGTGTGTGAGGCAGAAAGTCGAAGGAGTGGTAAGGTTGCCGCTGCTTGGCGTATATCATGGATATAGTCACGATTTTGTCGCGAGAACAAATCTGCCCCACTTTGTTCCAGTGTTTCACGTGCACATCAGCAGCTATGCTTCATGGTTATTGGCAACGTGTCTTTGTGCAGTGACGTCGCTTATTTGACTGCACCAATCAGAATAAGGTTATTGTGACAATATAAGACTGTGATTTGCCAGTGGATCCCCAAGACAAGTGAGAATAAAAACATCCTATCACTGTCCACGAAACAGAACTGCAGCTGTGCGCATAATCATAGCCATGTTTAGTAGAAGGCCACGGCCTTAGATCTGGCAACCCTGAACACAAGGGTCACTTTAACACTTCTTTTAGCTCTTCCAGGGCAATGGCTGTACCTGATTCGTTATTCTGCCCTACATACCGGCGAATCAGGGGCTGCCTTTGACGAGACAAAAGAAGTGTTAAAATGAGCCTTCCTAACAGTATTGCCAGATCTAAGGCCGCGACCTTGTACTAAAGATGGCTATGACATAAGACATTCGAACCAAATGGTGAAAAAATCTTAATTATTTTCTGGTTATTGCAAAATTATTTTACAGGGAAGTCGTTCTACAAAATTTTTCTTTCAGTGCACGTGACACAAACAGCATCGTTCGATGTTAGTAGAATATAGATACAACAGTTTATTGAAGACAATGTTAACACTAAATATATCCACGATTATCCAGTTTCTCTACTTATTGCAGGCGCAGTTCAACAAGACACTTCTTCTCACACGGACACGTGCCAATAATGGCGGATGACAAGATCTTTGAAAGAACTGTGCAATGGGAGTGCATGACTGGATTTATTTACTTGGACATACTCCATTGTGAAATAAATGACTGTCAAAAGAAAACTAAAAATAATACAAGAAAACATAAATAAGCAGAGTATGCTTTAGTCATCAGGATACATACACAACATGAAATTCCAAAGCTGGAATCTGGTCAGTTAAAACAAGGAACAAACAGCAAATAAAGAAATAACAAGAATATAAAAATAGCTAAGTTGACATGCGACACAACGATGAGTCGAAACAAAAACACAAACAGAAATACAGCAAACAACACAACGATGAGACTAAACAAAACACAAAGATGTCGGACACAAACAGAAAAAACAACAAACGACACAAATGATGAGACGAAACAAAACACAGTAGTTTTCCAAACATTCAGTATTAACGACGTTTCGGGAACTGGAATCTGTTCCCGTCATCAGGTAGACACACAGGGCTCAGGAACACGAGTGCGACTGATGAGGAGACTGGAAAAACCATGAGTTTATATAGGGTAAAGCCCCTTATCGTGCTCAGCCAATGGGAGACGAGCTGTCTCCTGATTGGTCGCGCGACCAATATATAGAGTATACCACAGAATATTTAGGAATACAGGAGTGAAATATCAGATAGGATGGCGGAATCGCTAACACACGTCAGGAAAATGTCTTCGCTGGCCAGCAACATGGCGGAGACGCCTACCGCCAGTCAGAGTACGGCTGCTTCTCTGCTAGACGGCAGCCAGGCCAATAGCAAACCTGTAGTAACATGCAGGATCCAAACATACACGGGGCTGGTATTAACAACCTCAGCCAATAAGCGGCGAAGTTCTCTCGTATCAAATAAGCCGCCACGTCATTTCACGTCTGTATTACTGTCTAGTCTGTGACAATATAGTCTGTCTCACATAATAATTCAATTTTTTGATATTTCTTAAGACTATTATGTGTACAAATTTATACAGAGAAAATAATTTTCATTTGTATGTACTCAACAGTTTCAGAACCAATTTATAGGGCACGGTAGTTTTCGCGAAAAGATTTTTGCAGCACTTTGTTTCAGTGACTTACGTGCGCAGCTACATCTCTGCTATGTGGTCAGTGATTGGATGCCGTTACATACAACATCTGAAGGTTAAACCCGCAAATCACAGACGCGTTGTGTCACAGTTATCCATGTACTGATTGGCACAGTCAAATGAATCCCAACTCTGCACAAAATCACTCTGCCAATAGCTATGAAGTTGAGCTGCAGGTGTACACGTAAGACACTGAAACAAAGTGGGGCAAAAATCTTTTCCTGAAAACTACCGGGTCCTACCAATTGAGTGTTTTTGTGCAAAAATTACTTATGAGAGAGGAAAGCATTGCTTATTCCATGACAACAGCGGTAAAAAGGAATTTAAACACAGCTGTCAAAAAATGGAATTCTTACATGAGAGGGACTATACTTCGGCTTCTAACCATACAAGCAAAAAACCCGTGACAGTCATTCGAAATATTTCCTTATTCATTACTGGCTTGTGGTGGTCAAAGACGTGTCAGCTGTCGTCCAATCGCACAAGTGCCAGTGAAGTTACATTATTGGTGATCAAATTGTCCTACAATATATACGCTAAATTCACGCGGTTGTATCAACCCGTAGTGTTTATTACAAAACTGTACAGATTCATTTGTTATTTACGAAATATATTGTTGAGAGAATAGAGAGTTCTTGTATCTTCGCGACGAACATTAGCAAGGCAGTGGGAAGCGAGTTCCCCGCCCCCTTTTCGTTTTCAGTTACTAGAGACGTGCAAAACCGCGTTATTTTCTGACAGCTGACTAGACTCCAAGTGACTATAGGCTCGTTCGACGTCTCCCGCTGGCCGATATTGTCGTGACTTGCCGCGGAGAATACTTACACGGTAGAGAGGCCAATCTCTGTAAAGACGTAACACATGTCAATGACAACACATAAATGTCCGTGGCCAATTGAATAGCAGATAACGCTCTGTTATGTATAGGAAAGTGAAGTTTAATTGGCTACCAATTGATAACGCAAATTTCGCATGTCTCTATCAATTACAGTTTCATAAATTGTAGACTGAGATATATGAGGGTCAAGTTTTCAAAGAGTAAATAATTATATAAAAATATTGTTTTCTACATTACAGCAGTTCTTTGCAATGAAGAAGTAAGCCTCGGCAAGGTTAGAGGCGTCAATTTATTTTTCTGATGCAGTCGAAGCAACATTCTTTCACCACGAATGTTTAAGTGCAGAGTCTGCAGTGATATATAGGACGTGTTATGTTTGTCGAATTAAGTGTTAGTTATAGCAGCTGTTAACACCGTCTTTGAAATTCCTCATGTTACACAAATTTAATTACGTAGTTGAGCCGGCAATTACGTAACACGCGGAGCAGGCTTGACTTCTGTAAAATGCAAATATTTCTTTAGAATGTGTGCAAGTGAGACTTGCATCACGCGAGTCCCCGCAGCAAGCGACTTTCCTGGAGTGTGGAGCTTTCAAGACCGCAGCTGTGACAGCCAATTACAGATACGTGCGAAATATATTTATGAACCACATACAAGCAACTTTTATCACTACATTTGCATCGCCCCTGCGACTTTTCCGCTAATGGCAAGTAGTGAGACGCGGCGAGATAACTGTTGGGAAAAAGAAGAAATATGTTGCTTTCAAGCCAGAACGAGTCTGAACGTGGCAAGCGCCAAAACGAACTTCAGCCACATTAACCTGCTTACGCACAACTTCTACGAGAACCATATTTCAAAACTACAAAAGTTTGCATCAAATCGATGGCATAGTTCAAAAGGTAAACAACTCAAAATTCCCAGTTGTGAGTAAAATGCATATAAAGAGATTTTCGTTTCGCCGAAAAATTGTTAATTAACATATTTGGTTGGAGTTAATTTGAAGCAAAAGTATAGAGGTAACTATTTAAGGTGTTTAAAATGTTTATATTCTGCCTTGCTGAAATTGTCACACATTAATGTAAAAGAAATGAGTTTTTAGCTCTTTACTGACAATAAGAAAAAGTGCCATGTTAGTAAAGCAAGTGAATTTACGTGTTTTTTTTTTTCAACTGGGTAAAGTGCACTTCTGCACGTGTGTTCGTGAGCCAAACACAAAAATTCCATTTTTTGAGTTGTTTCCTTTTTGAACTGGGCCGTCGAAATGACTAGTATAAATTGTTTAAATATTATAAATTGCGAATGCAATGGTGTTTAAGTGGAGGAAATCAATATTTTATATTTGTATGAACTAGTGTTGGTTCTATAGGCGTTACTTGGGTACATATTTTTTCCTTACAAAATTAGCTGAGTCTGTTTCCCTTTAACAGTATTCAGAAGTCAAAATTCGCATGTTAATATTGCACGAACACGGTGAAAATCAATTAACATAATGAAACGAAATAACTTACGTTCAAACAACACGTCACGGGATACAGCTTGTTGTTTATAAAACCCACTACAATACATTTTTGTATTAAATAAAATTCTGCAAATTTGGAATGCCGTTGCTGCATTTAGCAATTATTTTTATAAAAATACAAACGTTTAATGAAATGGGATTTTATATATTTCAAGTCGTAACTCGTGATATGCTGTTTCATTGTGAATTATTTAACTTCATATTGTTAATTGGTTTTCGCGGTGTTCGTGAAGTAAATAGATTTAAAATTTGACTTTTAAATGCCATTATGGGAAAACTGGCTCAGCTATTTTTTGTAAGAGGGAAATATACTCCCCACTGGAACATATGGCAAATTATTTCAAACAAAAATACAGTTATGGTTTTTATCTTCTTGAACTGCCGTAAGGACGTGTATTTTAGAATCCACTATCCTGTGTCTATTCAAGTTCCTACTATTTGTCCATTAGATGCTACTCCGTGGTAAATTAGACAATGAACGCATATACAGGGATTGAGTATAGGCTACATAGGGCAGTCAATTATAACATGTGGGTAATTGAATTCGCAAAAATTTCTCTTTCTGTACGTATCTAGTCACTACATAGCATGATTATTTCTAGACCAAAAAAGTATAAATTTTTGTCTTTCAGTAAGTGAATTAATAACTCTTAAAATAAGTAACTAACTAAAACAGTACCGTATTTTATCCGAAGAAATATTCTACGAAGTAAAAAGTATTGCCGAGAAATCCATGAGACAGTTTTAATTATACCTGAACTTTTATAGACACAAAAACGTAATACTCTCAAAATCAGGGAGGGGGCGGGGGAAGGAAAATAATATCGTGGACTTAAAAGGGAAGTAGGAAAATTAATGTTTCAAGTTCCCGATGCGCAGAAGATACGGAGAAGTGCGCGCTGACGCGAAAGTGGACTAAAATGTTATTCCGATGTTCCATTTATTTGCTAATGAGCTGTCTTTATATTCGCAAAATGTTACGCGGTGTGTTTTTTAAGAGCTGAGAACCAGCCATCATGATGGTCTGACGGGGAAGGTAAAAGACAAACGTCGAGTGGAGAGACTGCGAATACGCCGACCAAGATTGTAGCAAGGAGTTAAAATGAGGGATTAATGTCAACACTAATTAACTCTCAATAAATCTAATTTTTTTAGATAATGATTTTAAACATAAAAATGTTCAACGTAAATGTTTTTAAAAATATTATAATTAGAGACACTGGTAAATCGCGGAAAAGTTGATTGTTTGCTAGGCTCCAACATGCTATATATAACACTGAAGATTCTGTATCTATATTGGCTATAGTTTACATGAAGCAAAGCACTGTGTCCCTCTTCAACAGATACAGTTATAACTGTACAGTTTTAACACAGAACGTGTGTGATTTGCCAGAAAACTGTTCACACGTGTCACGGTTGTGATACTACAGTTTATTCGAGACTATGTTAAATATTTTCGCGATTTTCCAGTGTTTCTAATTATAATATAAAGAATTTAAAAGTATTAATTTAATAATGATATGCGTGTGTGACATATTAACCATCAGATTTTATTTCATGTATCAAGTATTATACTATAACATTAGCAGAGTTTTCATATGGTAGTATCCTTTCAGAAAATTTCACGTAGCAATAGCAGACACAGGTAAACTTCGCGTTATTTATTTCAAACAATTGTAAAAAACTCGAATATTTTTTAACGAAATTATTTGAAAAAATTTGAGACTGTACAGTCATACCATACACAATTTTGCCAGAGTGTTTTTTAAAATAATGCACCATTTGCTAGCAAAAATTATTTTGCTTCATTTTGGCGTATTTAGACAATAAAATGAGTACTTTTACAGGGCCAAAAATCTGAAAATCCGTTTGGTGTATTACTACAGCAAAAACCATATACAAACGATGATAGATAAGTGTTAAAATTGTAAGAGTGAATTTTTTGATTTATGTCTTCATTTGTATAAAAAAAATATTTTCGAAACCGCTGCAAAACTAAAGAGCGGGGCTTTAACACTAGAGATTAGAAACCAAGCCGTTGTTTGCTCCATCGATGACTTGTATTAGCACAGAATGTTTCAGCTAGAAGCACGGAACCCTTTCGGACAGTAATTACATTTCTACGGTAAAGTTACCAATCACGTGTAAAGCAGTAAATACGTGAATAACAGCACGCAAGGGTTAGTGACCAATGATACAGCAGATAGTGTTCAAATCCCAGTGAATTCTAAGTCAGTTCCCTAATAATAACGTGAACTTCGCCTGAGTCACTAAGAAGAAATGTTATTCAAAAGTTATTTTTAAGATTCATTCGTTAAGGGCGCGGTACACAGCAATTTTCATTACCATGCTTTTATTTTTTATTTGTACCAGATATTTATTTTTATTTTAGACACTAAACATGACTAAAATTATGTATAGCGAATTTTTTTATCTCTTATAGTTTTCGGGTAATGGCTTGTCAAAGTCAAAATTTGCATGTTTCTGTTTCAGGGGCTACACTAAAACCAGCTGACATACCAAACTGAAAGATTTCACAGTGGATAAAAATATGTCATGCGTATAAAAAAATTGTATTTGAATAAAAATATTGAAATTCAAAACACAAATTAAAAAATTTCAATATTTATTTTTGTTAAATACTAAATTATTTTATTTTGTGGTTTAACATAGCTGAATTTGTAGCATACAACATCTTTATTCACTGTGAATTTTTTTCAAAATGGTCAGTGAGTTGGTTATAGTGTCGTCCTTAAAACGGAAACATGAAAATTTCGGCTTTAACAAGCCATTACGCGAAAACTATGAGAGATAAAAAAAATCTTACAAGAGAAACATTTAGTCATATTTTGTATCTAAAACAATAAAAAATAAATACTGGTACAGGTGTAAAAATAAAAACATTGTGATGAAAATTGCTGTCCACCGCTCCCTTAATATGTAGTTAATTTGAACCTTGACTCTCCTTTCAAACTGTTTGGTAAAGGCACAATAATTTCGCAGATTCATCTGGCAACAGTCTAGACTTCTCAGTCGTATACAAGCACTGGCTACAGTCGTGGAATGTAAGTTGGATTGGATCGCCGTGGTTGGAGGCTAATAGTTTGTCCACTACACCACCTCGGCTCCCTACAAGGTTGCTAGGAATGCTGTGGTATGAGAAGGGAGAGAGGGAGGGTGTATGATGTCCGGCAGGGGCAGTTTCTCGGTCCAGGCTTGGCGATGAGCTTCACCTCGTTGGGCCGGTCTTCTGCGACTCAGCTGACCTGTCTCCTATACAAATGTCGCCTGGGCTTACGCAACACCGCCTCGTCCAGCTGCGCCAACAAACTCTGCAAATATTTTCCGACATCCCAGGCCACATCTTCAAGAAACTGTGTGACACGATCTGTGAACTTTTATACCGTAACAATGACTGTTTTAAGACAACTAGATCTTATGTTCGCATTTTTAAACTTAGATAATATTATTACTGGTATTATTTATTATTATTACTATTATTATTGACATTATTTACCAGTTGTGACTGTGATAATGTGTGATGATTGACACAACTTACACGGCCTAAATGCCAACTGCGCGAATGTGCAGAGTACTGCGCCAGTGTAGTAGGCAAACCGCTTAGCTTACGTTACACAGGTTGCATAGCGACTGGCGTTACTAACGAACATTAGGAGAGAATATAAAATGAACTTCAACAAGAACCAATGCTTTAAGAGTGTCTCACAAAGGCGACTTTTTTGTTTCTGTCAACTATTTCTTTCTTAATCTATAGAAAATTGTTGATGAAAATGCACGGTTACCCTTTTCGACCAATTACAATGACGCCTATACCTATTTTGTTAATGGTAGAGGGAAGATTTTTACAAAATGCAAACGAAGACTCTTAACAGCTTCGTTCACATAAACGTTTTACGAAAAATTGTTCCTAAATATCACGTAGTTTCTTATTTACGCTCAGAGAAGTACTCCCTGAACGTTTGCTTTAAGGGCGCGAACCGTCCTTATTAATAACATCATGCAATAAGTCGCTATATATTTTCGTCATATTTTGTCTCAGGAATCTCCTGCCAGAAGGTTTCGGTCCGATTACCTCACCCTCTTAGTTGTTTTATAAGATAACTAGCTATCCGGTTGCGGCTTCCCCCGCGTGTACTATAGAAAAGAGTAATTAACTTTTAATTACGTATTAATTGCTGGTGTTACTATATCCTCTGTATATCTTTATGAATTAAAAAATGATATCCCTGCTGAGCAATTCTTTAATCTTCTGCTCTAAATTGGCTATGGCTCATATCCTGAATCTGATAGACGGATTATCATTAGAGAAATGAACTTTTCGCGAAAAGAATTTTGCCCCACTTTGTTCCAGTGCCTTATGTGCATGTCTGCAGTTCTGCTTCATAGATATTTGCAGCGTGCCTTTCAACTGTGACGTTTCTCGTTTGACTGTACCAATCACAATAAGGTTACTGTAACACCACACGTCTGTGATTTGCGTGTAAAACCCCACGACACACGAATGTCAAAACATCCAATCTCTGGCCGTGAAGCAAGTCTGCAGACGTGCACACAAGTCACTGACACAAAGTGAGGCAAATTTCTTTTCGCGAAAAGTTCATGTCTCTAATTATCATACCTGTAAGCCTAGAAAGAGTAATAATGAAAATTGCCGATCTCTTAGAAAATGTATATCCTGATATAGGCTCATCCTACATTAGTGAGAAGCCCATTGGCTGGTTGTTCGAACGTGCAATTCGGACACCAAAGAACAACAGGGCCGATGAAATTAATGACATATTGCTGAAAAAGAAAAAAATCGATCAGCACACCAAGTTAGAAGTACGTAATGAAACAGAAATCATCCCCAAATGATGTCCGAAAGCAATGAAATATGAAGCCCACTGTTAAATAATACTAAAAATACAAACAGCTTCATCCAGTCCACTTCACTGAGCGTACTTTAACTACAGAATCTCTTTGTTTTAAATTCATCATTATTTCTCTGTGATAATCATTGTCTTTTGTAGAGCAAAAATCATATCAATTGCCACTTTTGAGTTATTTTTCCGTGGTCAATATTCACTTTTCGGGAGTTATGTAACATTTTACTACTTTCACACCCGTCATTGTTGAATTTCGAAAAGTCCTGAATTCCGTTTCTAGATATTTATGCAAGCTTAATTTTAAATCAAAAACCACCTCGATATCTCAAATGGTTTGGGAGATACGGATGATTACTTGGAAACACGTATTATTATTTTTTACCTGATATCAAAGACGAATATTGAATAATACTGAAACTACTTTTCAGGTAGTTACGTAAGTTTCATTTGAAAGCAAAACCACCTAGATATCTCAAATGGTTCAGGAGATATGGATGATTAATTGAAAACACGTTTAATTATTTTACCATCTTTCAAACACAAATTGTGAAAAATCCTAAAACTTCTTTTTAGGCATTTACATGAGCACCTCTCTGATGCAAAGATCACCTCGATATCTTAAGTGGTTTAAGAGAAATAGAGGATTTATTGCAAACACATTTAACGGCTTTCAACCCCCTGAATTTACGAATTTCGAAAAATAGAAAAATTTTATGAAATATGCATTTGTTTAGGCAATGTTTTGAAGTAAAAATTTTAACAATATATCATCATATCGAGAATTTTGGAGAAAAAATTTTGCTCTTTTTCATCCCTTTCATTTTCGATTTTCGAAAAATCCATCCTTATGGGGTGCCTACGATACGAGGGGTAGCTACGTTGAAACTTTCGTGTTTCTAGGTCCAGCGGTTTGGGCTGTGCGTTGATGAGTGAATAAATGAGTGAGTGGGGCACTTCATTTTATATAAGATACGACACACACACACACACAAGGAGAACAATAAAATAAACTAAATCTACAGAATAAGGTGTACGTCACACCTTATTTTGCTATTTTAAATAATTTTTTTGTATTGTTTTTCATGGTAAAACCGCTATATTCCGTTCCGGAATTAATGTATGTAGTTATTGTTCTATTTTTGGTTTTCGTGTCATATTTATGGATACGACCGTAGGCCTTTCCGGAATTGTATGTAACAATGCTATATGTTTGTTGCCAACTAGTAATACAGGATTTTCTTTTATTTTGCTTTTTGTTTCACTGTGCGGTTTGCCTTTCACTGGGTGATATTCGCTCGCAGTGATATGAGTAAACAAAAAACGATTCAGTTCTCTCCATGCGAATGCTTGGATGGTATTTAAGTACATGTCCTTGCATAATTCCTACCCCTAGTCCTCCGTAACCCCTACCATGAATATGCAGCCATTGGAAGCCACGTAAATTATCCAATAAATTATTAAACCCAGTGTCGGCTCGTGGGTTGTTGCCAGGGAGTGCACAAGTTGCCGAGAACTGTACACTCGTGTGAACGCGCAGCGGTATAGCAATGACCATGAAATATGTACTGGCTACTTACTGTGTTGTGACCAGTCAGTGATAAGCGGCACCTACATACCAGCGTGTTAGTGGCTGTAGCCTCAACTATATACAGTTCTCTGCAACTTGTGCCCTCCCTGGCAATAACCATAGAGCCGCCACTGAACCGAAGCTACCGTAAAACTATTATTCATGATTGTTTTCGGTACGATGGTATTTAAACGTGATCATTTACCTTGAATAGCATATAATAGTCCTCGCAACAGTAATAACAACCTGACAACATACGGCGGAATTTAAAAGTCACATAGAATCACTCTGCATTGCTCCACGCCGTGCCAATATCGACAAGGCCTGACACATTACCAGTGGCCATGCACGCTGATCAGTTAGCCAGAGAAAATAAAAATACACGCTCAGCCGGTGGTGTCCGTCGAAACTTTAGCACGATGGTGTTACTTGATATTTTATCCAGGCAAGCGTAACGAAATAACATATTTTTTCTACTAATGGCACATTTAAATAACGACTCAAGCGAAACTTGTATTCCGCATAACTTAAACCGGTTATCGACCTTCCACCTCCCCTCGTCCAGCCGTAAATATTATAAGTTGATGATCTCAAATTCGTGAATTTAGATGCCCTGTTCTTTTATAAAGAGTTCTGCCGTATCATTGACGTATGATTGGAATCACTTCACCTTTCCCTGGGGATTTCGACCAAATTCCGAAACCAGAGATACGAGAATGTGTGTGATGTTAATTTAGGTAAGGCAAGTTGGCTTCACGTCTCATCGACAGCGAGGACATTATAGACAGTGTCACACAACTTAGTACAATGACAGGAGCTGGGACAGGAGTCGGCCATCCCAGCATCCACCTGGACCGATTTCAGGAAACCGCATGCTAATTTAGTTTACTGCGAAGTATTACGCGTCTGTTTGAACAATTAGCAAACATTTCTAAAAATAGTAAATTGCGTAAATAAATTCGAAATGAAAATACATATTAAAAACAGTCTTTATATTTAGTAGACATTAATTTTTAATAAGTAAGTGATCTCAGAAAGTTTATTTATATCTTTGAAACGAAGCAAATAATTGTCTTATCACAATGGTATGGAATTTTTAGCATTTTAATGTAATGTAGGGAATTAACGTAGTTTACTTGGAAATACTTTAAGTTTTTATATTTCTCCATTCGATTTCAAAGCGATTTAGTACTTCAAAATAGATTTTTTAATTATACCATAATAAAAAAAATGCTTCCTTGAATTGACATAGCTAGTATGAAAAAAATACTTTAGACTACCCAGAAATTATTCTTTTTCTGAGTCCACGGTAATCTTATCGGCGTAAGACGGAAACACAAAAAAAAAAGTGTGGAGTATTACTCATTGCATAGTTAGCATACACTGCTTGCCACGGAAAGTCTACACTGTTAAGATAAGTTGGAAAATAAAGTCAAGCGAAACCAGTTGGAGCAAACGGAGCAAGGACAGGAACTAGTCCTAGCTGGAATCCCGGATACTTCGCAACCAGCAGTACTTGAAAACACCACGTCAGCTTCCTGAATTTATGTCGCGAGAAGTAATTATCCAATTTTAAAAATTTCAAGTTTTAAATGAAAGATGAAATCCTAGCATTAAACATTGAAAAAATTAGTTGCATGCTGAAGCAAGATTATGCAAATTTTCAGTAATTTTTTTGAAAATTGATTTAAATTGGTTGATTTCAATAGTAGTCCCATGAAATCTTATTTCCTTATTTAAATTCTGCAACCGAATTTATTTCGCAAGAGAGAGTATACCGTTTTGTAGCTTTGTTATAAGCTTAGTTAGAATTAGGCCGTTGAATCTTCATTAAATTATTTTTTTTTCATCAGAAATTGCATTTTAACAAAAAATCTATAATTTGCTCTTTTGATTAATAGTTTTACAGTCTACAAAATAAAAAGCATGTCTACCCTAACCTAATTTTAATACAGCCTACAGTTGGTTTCAACAATCTACCTTTAATAGTTAAAAAAAAAAAAAAAAACTTGAACTACGAAAATAATCGTAAATTTGGTCTCGGATGTGCTGCTTTTGCTGGATAGCGGAATGTCTTGAAATTACAATACCTGCTGTGAGGGGAAACTATTTCGGGAAACCACGGAAAACCGAAATCAGGATAGCCAGAGCCTGGATTCGAACACTTTTCTCCCCAAATGCGAGTCCAACGTGTTACCATTGAAGCAATTCGTTCAGATTTTGTAGAATTTAATCGAGTTTTAAAGGACTCCAGTGACCTCTCCTACGTCTCCTCGAGTCTCGGCTATTTGTTCGTAGGATACAAGTTTTCCTTCAGAACACGTGGCATGTTGTCTCGTCGTTCATTTGTTATTAATTACTTACTGTATATAAATTTCGTTTGAGGCCGTGATCCGTATTTCTACTGCTTTCACTATATATATATATATATATATATATATATATATATATATATATATATATATATATATATATACATATATAAAATTACTAACGAGAGCAGACATCGAAAAAGTGTTGTAAAATATTGTAAAAACAATTACTATATAGACTAATATTTCTAGACAGATGCCATCTTCAGGTAGTCTGTTGACCCGACAGAAACTGGCTGAAGTGCGCACGTGAAAACACTCGATATGGACGGCCACTGGCAATGTAGATGTTGATGTAGGATCTGCAGGGCGAGGATGTTGAGGCACAGCTGTAGTTGCAGGTTCGACGAACTCCATAGAGGCTGAGAAAGTCCTCTTGTACGGTCCAGGAGTACTTGTATCTGTAGTACAGCAAGCGGTCATACTTCGCCGCTTGGCCCCCTCGTGGAGAGTGCTCTCGACAACAAGTGTGCTCTTGTGGCGGCCTCCTCGTCGAGTGTTTACGGCCTAGGTAACAGGTGTGCTCGAGTCTGCGGAACTGCACGTCAGCATTCTACATCGCGTAGCACGACTTACAGCGAGGTTGTGTATGTGTACACGGGAATTCAGCGAGGTTTGGAGGACGGCAGGGGGGGGGGACCTCGTGGGTTCACTGACCTGTAAATTAGTCCAATGACTGGAGACAGGACATTTCCACGCGTGTTTTTGCTTCCAATGTCTTGGGGTTCTTTCTGTCAGACACAGATATGTGGTGTAGTAATAGAGGCAGGAACAATTCGCTAGTTCACTTACCTATATTATACTAGCCTGCAAGAATATACATGTTCTCAAACAAATATCTGCTGCTCATTGGCTACTCACTGTAGGTCTGCATTAGTTACTTCTATGTAATTGGCTCGGCGCCCTGTAAGATATGTCAAATAAGTAGAACCCGGAAAATTACGCGGATTCACTGACCTGCAAGTTAGAATGCACTGCCCTGTGCATACTCGAGCCCCGACCATTTGTCCACGAGCTGCTAATCAGTGGAACAGCGTAGAATGAACGAATGTGCATAGGACAATGGATTCTAGCATGCAGGTAATTGAATCCGCGGAATTTCCGGGGCCTACAAATAAGCAGAGACATGCAAAATTCGCCAAACTAACCTTCACTTTATACATAACAAAGTATAATCTGCGATTCAATTGGCCACGAACTTTTATGTGTTGTCATTTACGTGTGTTACGTCTTTACAGAAATTGGCCTCTCTACTTTGTAAGCATTCTCCGCGGCAAGTCACGACAATATCGGTCAGCGGGAGACGTCGAACGAACCTATGGTTACTTGGAGTCTAGTCAGCTGTCGGAAAATAACGCGAATTTTGCACGTCTATACAAACAAGTCAAGGGCCAATTGTGAAAGTTACACGATTTTACACTTTCTTGAAGTCTAGCATGTGTCTAAACGAAATCACGAGTTGTTCGGGTGTCTACGTAATGAACATGTTATGATAAAACAGTCAAATGAGAGACACCACTGTAAATATACACGCTGCCAATAACTAGAGGTACGTCAATGTCGCGGATTCATCTGGTAGCAGCCTAGACTTGTCAGTCCTATACACCCACTGGCCACAATCGATTATTTATTGGCTTATAACCGTACAAGCAGGTAGCAAGCGATAGCACTTCGCATTACTTCCTTACTTACTACTGGCTTGCAGTAGTCAAGCGCGTTTCATAACAGCCGCCAGCAAGTCACACACATGACAATGAAGTATACATAATTGGCGTTCAACCTGACCTGGAGTGTATCTGCGAAATTTACGTACCTCAATAACTAGAGACTGGACAGTATCGCGGGTTCTCTGACATGCAGGCAGGCCTCCAAGAATGTCGGTGTACTGACGTAGGCTGCAGTTGTTCATTGGCTGTTCGCTGACACAATGATATCACATGTTTGGACCTGCATTTTGTTGCTCCTATACTATTGGCTCAGCCAGTGGCGAAGCGTGGACTTGTTCCAAGGCAAGCAGTATGAGACCCGACTATACACTTAGAGCAGGTGACAGTTGTGTTGCTGAGACCTAGGTATATTACTGAGAACTAGTTCCTCGTCTCTTACATGCTACTGGCTGAGGAATGTACCTGCATCTACCAGTCAAATGGTTCCACAGGCAACTGAGAGTCCTGTATAGTCTCTGTTAATCACAGCTTGCCCTAGAACACTTCACGCTTCGACACTGGACTCAGCGCTCTCCAGGAAGTGTCATCATATAAGTCAAGAACCTATTGTGAAATTGACGCGAACTTACACATGTTTGAAGTATAGCTTGTCCAAACGAAAACGTGAACTTTTCAGCTCTCTACCAATATCCATGAAACACAGCTGAAAACGTGTACGTAAGGCTTAAAAAAAAGTCGGTTCAAAACTCCTCTCGGGAAAATTTCCAGTCCCCGTGCATGAATATTTGCCCTGGTTTGTAATTGCGTCACGGTTCATTAAACACGCCCTGGAGGAATTTGAATTGCTCCACTGATTTTTGGAGTAAACATTTTGCTCTGGCTTGTTTCAATGACTCATGTGTACATCCGCAGCTGTGCTTAAGGGGCCTGCCTAGCTAGGCTGCTTTAGTGTGTGTGAGGCAGGAGCGGTAAGAGTGCCATTGACAGACATATGTAATGTATTATCGCATCTCCGTGCAAGCCACTCAGCTGGCGTGCGGTGCTTCACTGTTATCCTTTTACTATGGTGCTTAAAGCGTTCACCATATTATTTTATTTGTGGCCAACATGGTTCAAGGTCTAACCACAGACTAGATAGTAATACAGACGTGAAATGACGTGGCGGCTCCTTTGACACGGGCGAACTTGGCCGCTTATTGGTTGCCCGAGGTTTGTTGATACCAGCCCCGTATATGTTTGGTTCCTGCATGTTACTACAGGTTTCCTATTGGCCTGGTTGCCAGTAAGCAGGACAGCCACCTCACTCTGATTGGTGGTAGACGTATCCGCCATGTTGCTGTCCAGGGAAGCCATGTATGTACCTGGCGTGTGTGACTGAGTTCGTCGTTCGTTCTACTGGCTATTTCACTTGTGTATACCTATATATTTTGTGACTTTATCTTAATTTTGATGGAATGAAATGCACTCCAATTATATGTCAGTTAAAGGTCACTGATTTACTTTCGGAATGTTGGCACTCCAAGGAAAGTGTAAATATTATGATAAGTGTGGAAAAGGAATAATTTGTGAGTTTAATGACCTGCATGCAAGAATCCACAATCCTATGCATACTCAAGCACTTCTTTATTCATTCATTGTGTGCTGTTCCAGTAACAGCTAATAGACAAGTGGTTGGGGCTTGAGAGTATACATGCCAGTAGATTATAACATGCTGGTTACCGGACTTGTGGAATGTTACTCTTCCTATTGATAACCAGTTGTATTTAATTTTTTTAATGTGTTGAAACTTGTTCCATCAGGAGTCAGTGAAAATTCACTGGTTATCAGTACGGACAGCTGTTTTTCGCGAAAATATATCTGCAACCAACTTGTTTCAATGTTTTACGTGCATATCTGTAGTTCTGTTTCTTTATTATTGGCAGCGTGTCTTTATGTAAAGGTCATTCGGAATAAAGTGAGCACTAAAAATTTAACCCTTGAAAAATATCGCTAGCCGTTGCTGAGTACAATGGAACATTTACGCTAGTTTCTTTACTGCTTGTGTGGTTGGCAGCGAAATTAGGCAAATAGTTCCATGTATTTTCTTATTTAAATACAACAATATTGAAATAAAAGCAACCGAAATCAACATTATTGTGTTTTATATAACTAATCAAACTTTTTTAAACAAACTGTGTGGATTTATACTGACTGTACAATTTATCTCAGGGGCGCAACCATCAAGTGACGTGTCCGAGGTTACACATTTCCCGTCGTTAGCTGTTACGCGCGGAAGGATACGAAATTACTGGAAATAGAACTTTAGCAGTGTTTTTTTGAGTTCTCACTTGATCCCGAACCGCCTATAGTGTTGTTGCTCATTTCACTGTGCCAATGAGAATGTGGTTACTCCGATACCACACGTCTGTTATTTCTAGGGACCCTTGTTTTTTGCAAAAACAATTTTGCCCCACCTTGTTTCGGTGCTTTACGTGCACATCTGCAGTTCTGCTTCGTGGTCAATGATTGGACATTTTAACTGTCACGAGTCTTGGGAATCTACCGGCAAATCTCAGACGTGTGGTGTTGCAGGAGAGTTCTTGTAATTGTCTCAGTCAAATGAGATACGGCTCTTCACACAGACACGTGCCAATAACCATGAAGCAAAATTGCAGATGTGCACGTAAGGCACTGAAACAAACTGGGGTAAAATTCTATTCGGGAATAAATAGGGTCCCTAGTCATTTGTATAAAAACTTTAAGACACGTAACAGTTAAAAATAGGCAATCACTGAGCATGAAGCAGATGCAGATGTGTGCACATTCGTAACTGAAGCAAAGTGATGCAGAAATCTTGCCACCAACAATTAGCGTGCCTAGTAGTCAGTAAATATTCGTTTATTCCAATTTGGAGACTTGGACTGTTTGTTTTCGTGATTTGGCTGTGGGGCTTAAATTACATTCACTTTATAACTGCGATTAGTTGGCCGATGCGATGATATCTGAAAAATTTGCGGATCACTGTTGGTACAAGCTAGAATTAGAGCACAATTTAAGTTATTGAAGGCATTGGACCAATAATAAACTAGTAATAAATTCTATCTCTATCCAAGGTTCACGATTATGTCAGCAAACAGCCAAAGAACTATTGATGTCTGCCATAGTGTAAGTATATGTTTGAAGCCTAGCTTACAGTTATTTGAACCAGTGAATAGTTCCTGTCTCTACCGATGCCAGTTGTGAAGTCCTCAAGTACACTGCAGATGGTAGCTGAGATAGTGTAGCGGCACTCACAGAGACTTCGGACTGACCATCTCCTCGTCACGAAGCCTCTCCAGAATCTCCGCCGAAGTTGTCCTCTCTCAGCTCCTCCTGCTTGCGCAATGTTTTCCTCCGTGTTCTGTCCACGGCTAACATTTCCGCCTTGTCTGGACAACCAGCTGTGTCAACATCTCAGCAGGCGTACAAGCTCGCCGGCGTGTAGCGACCAATGTCTTGTCACACAACAGCTACGTGTACAGAAGACAAGCGACTTGACCGTGTCTCTTACACAGGTTGCGGCAACATAACTTCCTTTCTTAACACGGTAATAAAACCCATTATCTGAATCCGAAAGTTTCCTTTGTAATTTTTATAATGTAGGTACATATAAAAAGTTGGGATTTACACAATTTTAAAAGTCAAATCAAGTAGGTAACACCCCCTCCCCAAATTGCCAATTCGCTGAGTAAGCTGATTTTTTGGCGTTTGTCATGACACCTACCAGCATAGCAGTGCGTAAGTTGGCAATTTCTACCAGGATGTTGGCCTTCAGGAGGTGTAGGGTCCTTAGACGGTTGACATAAACGCGGGTTATGAAATTACAAAAAAAAAAAAAAAATCACAAGGGTGAGTGGGCTGGCCACTAACTCGCCGCTTATTGAGATGAGGCGCTCCGGGAAGTGTTCCCTCAAAACAGCCATCGATGTCCCTGAAGTGTGGGCCGTTGCTCCGTCTTGTTGGAACCCAACGTTCCCTATATTCTGTCCACTCTAAGGTTGCAGCAGAAATAAAAATTGTCAGCAAAATAATTCAAAGTAATAGAATTATATATTGATTCCTCACATTGGGATTGTGAGGTAAAACAATCACCTTGTATTTCTTCAATATTTCAGATTCAATTTATAGTGTGCAAAAATTATATTGTCATTCAATTGATTGAATTAGCTGCAACCATAGAATGGATAGACTTTAAGGCCAATTCGTCCAGCTGCGGGGAAAAATATTCCTCCAACATGTTCACACACGCTCCTCACTTTTCCAACCATGATGGCGATTGCCAGTGGCGGTGAACAAAACTTTACACCCACGCCTCTCGAATGAGACCATATCCGCCCCGCTAAGACATCTACAGCCGGAACGTCGTGTATTTCAAAACAGGAAGTTGTGTTGCCGCATCCTGTATAAGCGATCTCAGTCGGTTATAAAGCATTAAAAAGGACTCCAGTTTTTGGTGAAAAGATTTCGGCATCAATTTGCTTCAGTATCTCGTGTTCACACATGTAGCTCTGTTTCCTGGCCAGTGATTGGTTGAATTTAACGTTCTACTGCAAATTACAGACGTGTGTTATTCGCAGTACCTTATTCTGACTGGTAGGGTGAAATGAGAAACGTCTTTACACAAACACACTTTGCCAATCACAAAGAAGCAGAACTACAGAGGTGTTAAGACGTTGAAACAAGTTGGTTCACAAATATTTCCGCGAAAATCAGGGGTCCCTAGTGACAAATAATGGGCGCAGACAGCTAAGCTGTGCCACACAGTAAAAAAATTTGTACTTTTACAAAAAGGTTTTTTGGAAGTTTTTGGTAACACTAAAAAGCCTTTTTGTAAAATTTACAGAAAACTAGAATTTTTACGAAATTCTTTGTATATTTACAAACAATTCTGCAAATGTACAAACAAATTTTGTATTTTACAGCTAATGTCTGGTTAAGTTTACAACCCTTTTTTGTAGTGTTACAAAAAAAAATTTTGGACACTAGTTTCTAACAAATTTTTTCTTGTAAAATTACGAAGTGTTTTGTAAAAATTTGTCAGGTATCCTAGGTTTATTTAGTTTTAAATAGATAAATTTGCTCATTAACGTTTATTTTACTAGTTCACAAAGGTGTTTACGATATTTGTAACCACTTTAAAAGGTTTCTGACATATTACTTTCATTACTTGACTTATTACGTGTTGATGTTAGTTTACAAGATTTTCCTTGTAAATGTACACATTTTTTTACTGTGAAGAGACGTATCGTCCAACCAAATACTTTCCAATAAGCTGTAGTTTTTTCAAGAATATATTGACACAAGTCATTTTCGCGATGTGTAACCATCTCTGGTAAGCGCTGTTTTCTGACGAGTTATTCTTCAGCTGTTTCCTGGCGACCTTCTCACCTCCACATTTCTAGTTCGCGCGGCTCGAGGTCGAGACACCCGTGGCAGTTTCACGTCTGTATTCTCTCCTGCTCTGTGTTCGTACGCGAGTGTTGTATTTTCCCCCGGTTAGGTTAACGTGAACTAGAGAGGTCCGGGCGAGCGACGCCCGAGGTAGAATCCTGGTTCTAGTTGACGAACCAGGCCGCTGCACGTGTCCGTTGTCTCATGGGAACAGCAACGTCATGAACCTGACCCATAACGCCATCACAACGATTGCTCCTTTCACACTGCACCTGACTGTTCGTCAAACATACACGTGGACAGAAGTAATTCATGAGTACAGTGGCTAGAGACCCAGAGAATTTCGTGAATTAATTTTAACAAACGTTATATTTCGACTGCCTGTCCATGCGAGTCACTTCAGTGATTGGGTTCTTGTTTATGAAACTCTTCCTTGAGGACTACCATAGCCGTCTTTAGTAGAAGGCCGCTGTCGTAGATCTGGCAACACTGTCAGGAAGGGTCGTTCGAACACTTCTTGTAACTCTCCAATGACAATGACTCTACCTGATTCGTTATTGTGCCATACACACCGGCGAATCAGGGGAAGCCATTATCGCCAGCGAGATAAAAGAAGTGTTAAAATGACCCTTCCTAGCAGGGTTACCAGATCTAAGGACGCGGCCTTCTACTAAAGACGGCTATGGGACTACGAACCAATATCAGACATATATGAACACACTCACAGACTCCCTCGCTACCTTGTCACGTGTACAAGGCCACTCACGGTAGCAGCTGATAATGTACAAGTATCTGAGGACATATGACTGTGCAGTCGAGCCGGAAGGTCTTTGAACCCGCTACATTTCCGGGTGTCTTATCAATGTCCAGTCGACTAGACTCCACTGTCCTACGCGTTCTATATCCGCTGTTGTTTGTTCATTGGCTGCTGTCCCAGTTTATAGCCAGCTACACCTAAGATGTAGTAGCCTTGGAGTGGGTGTGCATAGTACATGTGTTGCATGTGAGTTATCTGTTATCTGAGGAATCGTTATATTGCACAGCAAAAACACTTTGGTTGCCACAACACAGTGTTGTTTAAGTATGAAGAGGAGTTTTGACACAAAATACAAAAATTCAGTATGGTGACTAGCACTCATTTACGACTAAACTAGAGCAGATATCAAAAATTTGTCTCGCAGTTTTCTTTAAAATCGCCTTTTCCATGTTAACTTAATTTTTTAAGGCGGTAAATACTATGGTTTTAGCAAAATATGTAACTAACGAAATTCTGGCTAACTGACTTTTTAGTCAAAACTAAATAATATATTTTAAAAAAATAGCTATCACAGCAGAAACCGCTTTAAACAAAACTGCCAAACGATATTTAATATCTGCTCTCGTCTAAGCTTGGAAAAATAATCATTGCAAAACTTTACAAACTGTTTAGCGTAAATTAAATAAAGTGGAAAAAAGTTTAACATAATTATAAGGGAAATTTACATTCGCCTGTAAACTGTGTTACTATTCACATAGTAAAAGTTTTGAAGATTCTTTAATTTTACAATGGCCCTTTTATTTAACAAGATGGTCACGCAACCCAATTAAGTATACTAAAATTATTATGTATTAAAATTCCTACTAAAAAACACTGTTAAATACGAGATACGCGACCGCGTTCCAATATATTCGTAGTACATTTCTAACGACTAGTTAGTAAGTTGAATATTAGAACACAGTTTTAGTTTGTATGTACAGTTATACAAAAATTTGAATTTATATTGCGTGTGTTACCCTTGGCTTGCACGTACCTGCGGTAAACGTTGTTTAGAAAGTATGTGAGCTAGCTTGTAAACGGGTCCTTTAATTAACCTCAATTTCAGCTTCACGCATGACTGAGATACCGCGTAATTCGCTCGAGTTAAAAGAACACGCTTTCGTGGGTTCATTAGCCACCTCGATACCTAGCGTCAGATATCCCGAATTTCAACAGTTCTATTAGAAAACAAGCAGTAGAAAAACACGACACTGCAAAATTGCTGTAGTTAAGGTTAGGGTTCAATCGACCCATTGAATTTTATTACTTTTTATTTTTTGAGATTCTGAGAAGGAAAATGTTAAAATTGCTATCATACCGCAAATTCTGTTTACTTTGCGAAGCAGTACAGACATTGTACTTGAGCTGGTAATGTAAGGTAACAGGCCCTATTCCCGACACCTTGACGTTTGATATTTCACCAAATGTGTATTTTTAAAGAAAAAATTATTTTAAAAATCACAAAAATTGTATAATATGATTTAATTGAAAATTCATATCAAAAAATGCTCAGTATGTAACGTGAAAATATTCAAATATATTTTACGAATAGTTGTTATTAAGTCGGGTAAAGGACCTATGTTCCTAAAGCTGACAGCACAGAGTATTTGTTAAATTTTAGTTTTATATAAATTCAAATACTTCATGTTTACGTTATAATTCTGGCAGAGATAGTTTAAACATGTTTTAAAAATGAACTGACAACAGTTCCATAATTATATACTTAATTGGGAAATTAGTACTATCTATATAATGTAAGAGAGTCTGCTCTAGGACTGGTGTAGCCTTGAAAATTGAAACTGACGGGTTTAAGAACATCACAATAGTTGACAGAATTAAGACCATCATAAGACATCGCAATGCATTTGAGCACATAAATATCACAATATTTTAGATTTATATGATTTAAGAATTATTTGCTTTTCATTTTTGACAAAAATGTTCTTCCAAGCTGCGAAATGGATCAAGAAATGACAATATAATCACAAATAATTAATTTAACAACTTACACAAAAATTGTAGGAATTATATATAAATTAGTTATTTACAGTTGCACAATGAATTCAGAAGAAAAAAATGTCACAGAAACTGATCTAGAAAAGCTATCGCGGTATAATTAAGAAAAGTAGTGAGTGTTTTAAGCAATTTTTAGCTATTCTCTGCATTCAGGACACGTATAAAAAGTGCTTCTTCCTTTTGTTTGGGCGTAGACCCACCACATTTTGAGTGAACGTATAGCAAATATTCTTGACACAATATCATTTCATCTTGAAGATCCTCTTCGCACAAGAAGCAAAACCAGGAGTCTTGCTGTAAACTGGTAACCCTTGAAATGTTTTGTGTCTAATTTTTTTCGTTATCATGTCTTGACGAATTCTCATTTGTGTCCATGATTTGGTTAGTTGGTATTTTTTTCCTCCTTGAAGCTACAGCCACTGATTTAGTTGATGTACGTTATTTGAACAGACTTGTTAAGCGTTGACCCTTGTAGTTCAGAGTTTTTTCTTACTAATTTTTGGGTTTGCTTTTGCTTGGAGTTGAAAGGATGCTGGAAAAGGTGGTTTGGAGGGGTGATGTTTTTGATGACCCAGGAGTTTCACAAGAACTGAAAGGTGTTTGGGAAACGGAGCAAGAAGGAATTGAGGTAATTCTGGACAGAACTTTCGTCATTATGAGACAGAACATCCCTTTCGCATGCCTGTAGTGGGTTGCTTGTAGATGAAGATGGTCCAGGTATGTTACAGTTTGTATTCTCAGCTTGAAATTCTCGATGTGTCACAGCAGAGGGTGCAAAAGCATCTTGAGGTAAAATGTGGCTGTCGAATGGATATATCCCTGCGCTACGAAAACCACTTGAGATATTTAATGGAGTCATACATCTTCTCCAAACCTTGGAGAAAATTTCACCAAAGTCACCCATATGAATGTATTTTGCTTACTTCTGTCATAAAAATTGGTTACTTCGTCGTCCCATACATTTTCGAACGATTTGAAAACAATGTGATCAAGGGGTTGGAGTTCATTTATTTGGCAAGCAGTACAAAATAATGTCATGCTTGTCAGCAGCTTCCACGTTATTGGCATCCAGGTGCGATGTAACCCCATCGAAAATGACTAGCACTTTACCTGCGACCTTATAAGGAACAAAATGTTCAGTTCATTATTCAAAAAGCAAAGCAGTCACTGACCCTTTTCCAGACATTTAAACCGCAGTTCCTGGTGACATGTTCTTACTCTAATCAGGATTCATCCGTTGGCCTTTAAAGATAACAACTGGTGGTATCGCCTGTCCAAGTGCGATAGCACAGGCAACTCTACCCATAAGTAAACCCTCTAAAATGAAAACACTGTGTGTGTTAGGTGTATTGGTGCTTGGAAAACAGAACAATATTAAAATGTGCACGACGCCTTCGATGGCTACTGTTGTCAACTTCTTTCGCTTTGGGCAACTACTGAGTAGTCAAATCAGTAATAGTTAGATATTATGGTATATCGCGAAAATGTTTTGTGTCAACATACACTTGAAAACGCCGTAGTTTCTTGTAACAAAACTAATTCCGTTATACACTTCTTACACAACGTAGCTGTCTGCAGACCAATAACTAGAGACGTGTCAAATTCGCGTTATTTTCTATCAGAAGACTGAGCTCCAACGTACTATACGCTCACACGACGTCTGCCATTAGCTGAATATGGTGATGCTCGCAGGAGACATCTTCTGGCCAATAGTAGACGTCTCCCAGTCCTAGTATGCTGGGCACTCACAGTCAAATGACACCACAGCTATCCAATGAAAACACTAAACATGTTCAAGAATATATGAGACAGTGAAGGCTAGTATATCACCAAATAATAACGCGAATTTTGCATGTCTCTACCAATAACTGGCATCAAATACTACAATAAAGGGATATTGCCTCAGTCAAATAATGCAACAGCTTCACGTACAAAAGAAATACAGTAATATTCTGGTAAGTTGAACGTGGGTTGAAATCCAGCAAACATGCAAGTTTTCCTACAATAAACTATCATCTTTAGTAACAATACTTCCAAGTCATTGTGTGAAGTTTTTATTTTTATTTTCTTTCTCATTTATTATGATATCGCATAAAACACGTGTTCACGAACCGGTTTTGAAAGTGTGGGTGACTTCTAAAGTCCTAAGAAACGCCTCGTGAATGCAGTTGCATGTACAATTTTGTTGTCAGGAAACATACTTCAAAGGAAGCAAGTTGCCATGTGAAGTTTACCTACTATTTTTTTACTGTTTTTCCATGTACCAATTCTATTAAAGTGCTTGTAGTAGAGGCGAGCGTGGAATTCTGGATCTTATGTATATATACATTGTATTCCCGCACCTCAAACCATAAAAACAGAACATGCCTCTTTAATGTTCAGTCTCAGTCAGCATATTGAATTCTGTTATTTTTAGCTGTTTTGGAATTCTGAGAAAAAATGTTAAATCAGCAACTATACCGCAAATTTTATTTCCCTTGAGCTACAACACAAGCATGAGAGTAGAGCTAATAATGTATAGTAAGGACTCAATTTGTCGGGAAAAATTATGATTATAAAAAAATTTGCCACACACATTGCGGCGTAGTTAAATGTTAACAGTTAAATCCCAAGGACTGTACCGTAGTGGAATGTAAAAAAAAATTAGGTGTGATCGTATATTTAAAATTTTTTTCTTAGAATTTGAAAAAAGCGAAAAATAATAAAATTCAATAAGGCGACAGAAACTGAGCCTTAAAGTGAAGTTGTTTCTTTTTAAATGGTTACTCTTATGTTTAGAATCAGTTAAGTTTAATAAAAAATAGTTTTACAGAAACTTTCTCAGTGCCGTACGTGCACATCTGTAGATCTGCTTCATGTTGGCTGGTAGAATATGTTTTTGCAGAGGCGCCACTCCTTTCACTGCGCCAATGACAATAAGGTTACTGGGACACCACGCGTCTACCGTTTGTAGGCAAAACTCCAAGGCGCTGAAAATTAAAAAACGTCCTGTCACTGACTACGAAGCAGAGGTGTTGCAGAGGCACTAAAACAAGTAACGGCAAAATTTATTTAAGAGGATTTGGCATATAATTCAACGCTAAAAGCATTAATCTATAACTGTAGGGTTCTTGAAACCAATTTGCGAAAATCAAACAGTTGCAATCCTAGACATTAGTTTTAGCCAACATTTTAAACAAAATTGTTTCCAGTGTTACGAACTTCTGAGGCACAAGCTCTGACGCCGGAACCTCGTGCATTTAACTGCGGCGCAAGAGATCACGCGTAACGAATTAGTGATTCTGGATAAATATTTACTCATAAAGTTGACAAATACCATTATATATGATTGTCATTAAGTATTATATTCATATTGTCATCCAAGAAAATGTAGAAATCAATTTATGTTTTTATTGTTTATTTATCTACCACGTACTCTTATTAACGAAAAATCACTGACTGCAAGATCCTGGAGAGTGACGCGAGTGCAGCATGTAAAGAGTACGTGTAGCAAGATCTGTGTAGCAAGATGAATGTAGCATGGCGCACGGCTGGCTACACACGAGTGGACAGTACAGACGCTGTGCAGATGCCAAGACGAGATAACCACGAAGACGCCTTGTCCGTCAGATCTGCGGAGCCACCGAGGCGTGGGAGCCAGCGTGTTGTTGCCAGGCAGGGTTGCAGTTGTCCAGAACTGTACATGGTTGTGTGACATGGGTACTGACTTATCACGAAAACATTTGACTGTTTGTTAGCCTGCAACATCACGTATTCATTGACGAAACTTTACTTTCGTTGTTGGTGACTTCCTGTATGAAGAAACCAGAAAAAATCGCTGGTTCAGTGACCTGTACGCTAGCCTTCAAGAAAATCTGTGTATTAAAGCAGACAGTAGCTGTTCATTGCCTGCTCGCTGACAAGGTGAAATGGGCCTGCATTTAGGTATTTTGTTATTATTGACTCAACGATTTCAAGATGTGGTCAAATAAGCCAACGGTCAATTGCGAAAGTAGCACGAACTTACAGTTGCTGGAATCCTAGATTGTGCCTTAAAGAAAACGCGGATTTTTCAGGTCCATACCTATAAGACTTCCCCAATGACAATACCGGTATGCTACGACTTAACACCTGTGATTCGTCAGTAAACCGCTAGACCATGCCTGGAGCCAGTAATTTTTTGTAAGAAGAATTGTGCAACAAATTGTTTCAGTACCTTACGTGCAAACCTGCAGCTCTGCTTCGTGGTTATCAGCAGATTGTATTAGAAAGTACCTGAAAAATTCACGATTTGGTTAAGGTACAGGTCAAAACTCGAACAACTGTAACTTATTAGTGTCACGTTGTTAATTGGCTGTTGACTCATTTGATATCTCCAGGAGAGACCTGAGCCAATTATGAAGAAGAAAGCAAATACAGGCCCAGTCATGCGGTGTCACTGTGTCAGGGAACAGCCAATGAGCAGCTGGCGTTAGCTTCTGTAGTCACATGTTGTTGGAGGCTAGCGTACAGGTCAGTGAAACCACGAATATGTCCTGTCTCTGTGTATTAGTTCAGAGGCGTCGTTCATTTGGCTGTGCCAATGAGGACCAAATTACTAGGCCACCGCTCGTCTGTGTTTTGTGGTAGAGCACCAAGAAGCTGGGAGTTTAAATCATCCCAACAATGACCAGGAAGCAATGATACAGACGTGTTCATAAGGTATTAAAACAAATTGTTGCACAATTCTTTCACTGAAAATCACTGACTCTAACCACGCCACATGACTATCGTCCAATCATTCAACGTGCAAGTCGGTTTTGGGAATGTGACATCAGAAAATATTCTCGTGTTTCCAATCGGAAAAGGCCACTTCTACGACCTCGTCATTTCACAGAACTTTTCCCCTACTCTTCCCCTTACTCCCTCCACGAACCACTCTGCACATCTCCTCTTAAAATTGTTCTGTCTACTGCCGAGGTTGTAGAGCTCCCCTACACTTCTTACCCTCTACAAAACCATACACACCGCTTGTTGGCATCCCTTTACCCTGTACATAAACCATATGCACAGTCTATTGGTGCAAGTGTATCGTTCCTCCCATTGGCTACCACGAGACGTGAAGAGTTCGTACACCAGACATAAAGCCGAAATGCTATTGGTCACAGCATCCAACATTCGTCTCCGCCCCGCATAACCCCCAGAGTAATGGGGAGAGGAAAAGAAGTTCTGTCAATTGACGAGGTCGTAGAACTGACATAGCCCCGTTTATTATTATCTCTAGTGTTAGTTGACCCTACAACCAATGACAGGCTGGTCTGCAGGTGCCGCTTGTCACTGAGTCCTCATGCAGCCAGTATATATGTAGGGATATTGGTTTACAGCGCGTACATACATGAGAACCTGCGGTCTTCTCTAGCAACAACCCACAATCCGCAACTGGGTTCGATCCTTACCCAGGTTTAGGTGGATGCCTACTCAGGTCGCAGAGAAGTAAATGAAAGTATATTCCGAAAACCACTCAACTTTCTGAAGAAATGTTTGATCAGTAGAGACCTGAATAATTAGCGAATTCACTGACATATAGGCTAGCCTTCACCGTGTGGTATCGCGGTGGCTTTACACTGATCGGTAGAGTCAAATGAGAAACGTCTTTCCACAATGACAAGCTGTCATATTGATTCAGAAATAGTTTTACTAAAACTATGGTCCCTATAGTCATACGTACTCAATAGCGGTACACCAGAGTTATCATTGGCCCATTAGATGGGTACCACCAATATATACGGCCAGGAAGTTTTCGGTAAAAGATTTCTGAACCACTGTGTTTCTAAGGCCTTGCGTGCACATCTGCAGCTCTAATTCATAATAATTGGCAGTCCATCGGCGTCGTAAGCATTTGATTTTTGGGGGGGACGTCACCGGTAGACAAAGTGTACATATAATCAACGTAATAAAGGAGTTCGTAGGAGTCCTCCACCTGGAAAATTTATATTTTAAGGTGCAAAATGCTGCTATTTAAAGAGTTTCTACACCAAAATATTTAATATACAACTGAAGGAAATCTTAATCTTAAAAAAAATCTTAAAAACTACGAATTTTTTTGGGTTGGGGGGGGGGGGAGGGGACCGTACCCTCCGTCCCCCCATCCCCCCCCGTTTACGACACCACTGGGCAGTGCAAATTCGTGCAGAGACATCTTTCATTTGACTGAGCCAATCAGTATAAGGTTACTGCGACACCAGGTCTTTGATTTGCGGACAGAGCCCCCGAGACACTGGGATTTAAAAACAGCCTATCGTTGACCATGAAACATAGCTGCAGGTGTGCTCGTAAGGCAATGAAACAAAGTGCTGCAAAAATCTTTTCGCGAAAACTTCTAGTATCTACCGACATCGAGAGAATGACAGATTTTGTTCAGCGCTTAACATCGAGGTCTTCAGCGCTGGTGACTTGAGGTCGGTATGGAGGGGCGCCGGAATGACCTGGCGGGGAAACGGGAGATCCCCGAGAAAACCCGCCGGCGAACCGCATCGTCCGGCACGATTCCCAAATGCAAAAATCCGGGGACAGACCCCGCCGGGAATCAAACCCGGATCGCCTTGGTGGGAGGCGAGAGGTTTCACCCCTCGACCATCGCGGCTCCAACGTCAACTATGTTCACTGTTAAAACGTCCGTGAATCTAGGGTAATTATACGAAAAAAGCTGTTTAATTAACGGAAACATTTTTGTAACTCAGTTATACATACTTTCGTTTCATTAATTTAACATATGTAAAATTGCGATAACAACCTAAAAAATAACCGTACGCATTATAGTACCTGTATCCTAATAAAGTCTCATAAATATGTAAGTTTCCATAAATGGAGCTAGTTGCCTTCCGTAAATTAACGGAGACTTCTGGGAAATTTTGTTACCAGCACTTCTAAAAAAAAAAAAAAAAAAAAAAAAAAAAAAAAAAAAAAAAAAAAAAAAAAAAAAAAAA